>PVJD01005462.1:0-115337 GCA_004026545.1 Mormoops blainvillei | reverse complement strand
ACCTGTACTTCTGACTGACTATGTAAGTTGGATGTTACCACCATCCCTCCTTGGGTTCAATTAATTTGCTGGAGTGGCTCACAGAATTCAGAAAAGCTCTTTACTTAGTAGGCTGCTAGTTTTCTGTGAAAGGATACAACTCTGGAACAACGAGATAGAAGAGATGCAGAAGGAAGGTATAAGGAAGGGGCGAGGAACTTCCATGCTGTCTCTGGCTGGGTCAGCCACTCTCTCAGCACCTCCATGTGTTCACCATCCTGGAAGTTCTCCAAATCCTGTCCTTTTGGGTTTTACAGAGGCCTTGTTACATAGGCATGATTGATTAAATCATTGACCATTAGTGATTGATCTCAATTTCTAGCCCCTCTCGCTTCCCCAGAGGTTAGGGGGTGGGGCTGAAAGGTCCAGCTGTCTAGTCTCCTGGTTGGTTTGCCTGACAACCAGCCCCCATCCTTAGGGGTTTTCCAAAGGCATCTGATTAACATACTCAGGTGTTTAAGGGGCTCATTAAGAATAACAAGAGACACCTTTTTTATTTCACCACTTAGGCAATTCCAAGGATTTTAAGAGTTCTGTGCCACAAATGGAAATGAAGACCAAATACATCTATTTCTTATTATAAATCATATCATTAGAACATAGGGGGAAAAATAGAAGACATAAATGCATAAAATTATTTTATATAGTCATATGTGCTAGGAAAGAAAAAAACTAGAGTAATTAGATTGAGAATAACTCTTTGGGGAATGGAGTGCTTTTACTAGGAGATCAGGGAAGGCCTCTCTAAGGAATTGATACTTAAGATGAGATCCAAATGCTGAGAAAGAATTGGGTGTGCAAAACTCTGGAAAAAGAACATCCAGAAACAGAACATTATAGATCAAAAAATAAAAGCATAGCCTATTCAAGTAGCAGAAAGAAAGCTAGCATGTCTGGATTATTGTGAGTAAGAGGTAGGGAGGGGCAGTGACATAAGGTCAAAAGTAGAAAGGGCCAGATGATGAAGTACCTCAAGACCAAGGAGTTGATCTTTCTGCATGCAAGGAGGCCCAAAAGAGGGAGCCACACACTGTGGATTGCTGACAGCACCAAACAGGTTGACAAGGGCCAGTCGCAAGCAGTATCTGAAAAATGCCTGCAGCAGCGTCTTTGCAGTCTACCTAATACATACAAACAAACACAAAGCAGCCAAAATGGGAAAACAAAGAAATAGACCCCAAATGAAAGAACAAGAGAATTCTCCAGAAGAAGAAGAACTAGATGAAATGGAGGCAAGCAATTTATCAGATAGAAAGTTTACAGTAATGATTATAAGGATACTCAACAGCATGAAAAAAAGAAACCATAAAAAAGGATCAGTCATAAATAAAGAATGCAATATTGAAATAAATAATACACTAGAAGGAATAAATATCAGGTGAGATGAAGCAGAGAATCAAAGCAGTGATCTGGAAGGCAAGGTAGAAAAAAAACACCCAAGTAGAGCAGGAAAAAAGAAAAAAGATTTTTCTTAAAAGATTTTATTTATTTATTTTTAGACAGAGAGGAAAGGAGGGAGAAAGAGAGGGAGAGAAGCACCAATGTGCAGTTACCTCTTGCACGCCCCCTACTGGGACCTGGCCTGCAACCCAGGCACATGCTCTGACTGGGAATCAAGCTGGTGACACTTTGGTTATCAGGTTGGTGCTCAATCCACTAAGCTATACCAGCCGGGACAGAAAAAAGAATTTTAAAAAATGAGAGCTTAAGAAACAGTTTGGACAACATGAAGCATAACAACAATAAGCATCCACATCATGGGAATACCAGAAAGAGAAGAGAGTGAGAAAGGGATTGAGAACATATCTGAAGAAATAATGACCAAAAACTTCCCTAATCTGGGAAGGAAAAAGACACACAAGTCTAGGAAGCTCAGAGAGTCCCAGACAAGTTGGCCCCAAAGAGGCCTACACTAAGACCCATCATAATTAAAGTGACAATGCTTAAAGACAAAGAGAGAATCCTAAAAGCTGCAAGAGAAAAGCAGGTAGTTACCTACAAGGGAGCACCAATTAGACTGTCATCTGATTACCCAACAGAAACATTTCAGACCAGAAGAGAATGGTGTGAAATATTCAAAGTGATGAAAAGCAAGGACCTACAACCAAGGCTACTTTACCCAGCAAGACTATCCTTTAAAATCAAAGGAGAAATAAGGAGCTTCCGAGACAAGAAAAAGCTAAAGGAGTTTGTTAACACCAAACCCAAATGTTAAAGGGTTTGCTTTAAGAGGAGGAGAAAGGAAAAAAAAGAGAGAGACAGGAAAACAGTCTAACAATAAAATGGCACTACATACACATCTATTAATAATCGCCCTGAATATAAATGGCTTAAATGCTCCAACCAAAAGACATAGGCTAGCTGAATGGTAGGAAAACAAGACCCATGTATATGCTGCCTCCAAGAGACCCATCTCAGATTGAAAGATTCAAACAGACTAAAAGTAAAGGGATGAAAAAAGATATTTCATGCAAATAGAAAAGAAAAAAAGCCAGCATAGCAGTACTTATAGATGACAAAATAGACTTTAAAACCAAGACTATGTAGTAAGAGACAAAGAAGGATACATAATGATAAAGGGAACAATCCAACAAGAGGATATAACCCTGCGCACCCTACATAGGAACACCTAAATGTATAAAACATATCTTGATGGACATAAAGGGTGAGATTGACAGAGAAATAATTATAGTTGGGGATTCTAACACCCCATTGACTTCAATGGATAGATTTTCCAGACAGAAAATCAATAAAGAGATAGCAGCCTTAAATGACACACGCTAGATCAAATGGATTTAATTGATATCATCAGAGCAATTCACCCCAAGGCAGTAGAATATACATACCTTTCAAGTGCACATGGAATGTTTCTAGGATAGACCACATGTTGGGACACAAAACAAGTCTCAGTAAATTTAAGAAAATTGAAATCATATCAAGCATTTTCTCTGACCACAATACTATGAAACTAGAAATCAATCACAAGAAGAACACTGAAAAACACACAAAGACATGGAAGCTAAATGATATGTTATTAAACAATGGGTATGTCAACAACTAGATCAAGGAAGAAATCAAAAGATACCTTGAAACAAATGAAAATGAGGGTACAACAATCCAAAATCGGTGGGACACTGGGAAAGCAGTCCTAAGATGGAATTTCATAGCATTACAGGCCCATCTCAAAAAACAAGAAAAAGTTCAAATGAACAATCTTAACTTTACACTTAAAGGAACTTGAAAAAGAACAACAAAGCCCAAAGGGAGTAGAAGGAAGGTAATAATAAAGATCAGAGTAGAAATAAATGAAATAGAGCCTTAAAAAATGATACAAAAGATCAACGAATCCAAGAGCTTGTTCTTTGAAAAGATAAACAAGACTGAGAAACTTTTAACCAGCCTCATCAAGAAAAAAAGAGAAAGGACCCAAATAAATAAAAATCAGAAATGAAAGAGGAGAAATAATGACTGACACCACAGAAATACAAAGGATTATAAGAAAATATTATGAACAACTATATGCCAACAAACTGGACAACCTGGAAGAAATGGATAAATTTCTAGAAACATACAATCTTCCAAAACTAAATCAGGAAGAATCAGAGATTCTGAATAGACAGATTACACCTAGTGGAATTGAAGGAGTAATCAAAAAACTCCCAACAAACAAAAACCCTAGACCAGATGACACTACAGGTGAATTTTACCAAACATTCTGAGAAGAACTAACACCTCTCCTTCTCAAAATATTTCATAAAGTTCAAGAGCGGGGAAGGTCCCAAACTCATATTATGAGGCCAGCATTGTCCTGATTCCAAAAGCAGATATACTGCAAAGAAAGAAAATTATAGGCCAATATCCCTGATGGGCATAGATGCTAAATTCCCTAACAAAATACTAGCAAACCAAATACAGCAATGCATCAAAAAGATCATACACCATGATCAAATGCAATTTATTCCAGGAATGCAAGGTTAGTACAACATTTGCAAATCAATAAATGCGATTCACCGCATAAACAAAATGAAGGATAAAAACCACATGATCATATCAATAGATGCAGAAAAAGCACTTGATAAAATCCAGCACCCATTTATGATAAAAACTCTCAGCAAAGTGGGATTAGAGGGAACATACCTAAATGTAATAAAAGCCATATATGACAAACCAACTGCCAGCATCATACTCAACAGGAAAAAAAACTACAATGCCTCTTAAGATCAGGAGTAAGACAGGGACATCCACTTTGACCTCTCTTATTCAACATAGTAGTGGACATCCTAGCCACAACAATCAGACAAGAATAAGAAATAAAAGGCATCCAAATTGGAAAGGAAAAAGTAAAACTGTCTTTATGTGCAGACAATATGATACTGTACATAGAGAACCCCAAAGATTCCACCAAGAAACTACTAGAACTTATAAATGAATTCAGCAAAGTAGCAGGATACAAAATTAATATCCAGGAATCAGTTGTATTTTTATATACCAATAATGAAATAACAGGGAAATTAAGAAAACAATCCCATTCACAATTGCTTCAAAAAAAAAATACTTAGGAGTAAATCTAACCAAGGATATAAAAGGCCTGTACTCAGAAAATTATAACACACTAAAGAAATAGAGGAAGATACAAATATGTGGAAGCACATGCCATGTTCATGGATAGGAAGAATTAATGTTATTGAAATGTCCATATTACCCAAAGCAATCTATAGATTCAGAGCAATTCCTGTCAAGATTTCCAATGACATATTTTACAGAACTAGAACAAATATTTCAAAAATTCATATGGAGCCACAAAAGGCCCCACATAGCAACAGCAGTCCTGAGAAAGAATAAAGTTGGAGGAATCAGGCTACCTAATATCAAACTACACTGTAAGGCCACAGTAATCAAAGCAGCATGGTACTGGTGTAGATGTATAGATCAATGGAACAGAATAGAGAGCCCAGAAATCCATGCCTTTATAGTCAATTAATGGACAGAGGAAACAAGCACATACAATGAGCTAAAGATAGTTTATTCAATAAATGGTGTTGGGAAAATTGGACAGATCTGTGCAGAAGAATAAAACTACACCACCTTCTTACATCACATACAAGAATGAATTCAAAATGGGTCAAAGACTTAAATGTTAGACCTGAAACCATAAAAATACCTAGAAGAAAACTTAGGCAGCAAAACCTCAGACATTGCTCATAGCAATATTTTATCTGATATATCTCCCCAGGCAAGAGAAACAAGAGAAAAAATAAATGGGACTACATCAAACTAAAAAGTTTTTTCACAGCAAAGGAAATCATCAACAATATAAAAAGTCAACCCACAGAATGGGAGAACGTACTTGCTGATACATCTGATAAGTGGTTAACATCCAAAGTTTATAAAGTACATAACAAAACTCAACACCAAAAAAACAACCCAGTTAAAAAATGGGCAAAGGACCTGAATAGACACGTTTCCAAAGAGGATGTACAGATGGCCTATAGATATATGAAAATATGCTCAATGTCACTAATCATCAGAGAAATGCAAATTAAAACCACAATGAGATACCACCTCACATCCGTCAGAATGGCTCTCATCAATAGGTCAACAAACAACAAGTGCTGGTGAGGATGTGGAGAAAGGGGAACCCTTTGACTATTGGTGGGAATGCAGACTGGTGGAGTCTCTGTAGAAAGCTGTATAGAGATACCTCAAAAAATTAAAAATGGATCTGCCTTTTGACCTAGTGATCCCACTTCTGTGAATATATCTGAAGGTACCCAGAACACTAATTCGATAGAACACGAGCACCCCTATGTTCATTATATACGTAGCATTATTTACAGTTGCTAACATATGGAAGCAGCTCAAGTGTCTATCAAGAGATGAATGGATAAAGCAACTATGGGACATTTATACATTGGAGTACCACTTGGCCATAAAAAAGAATAAACTTTTGCCCTTTACTACAGTGTGGGTGGACCTAGAGAACATTATACTAAGTGAAATAAGCCAGTCAGGGAAAGACAAATACCATATGATTTCACTCATATGTGGAATCTAATGAACAAACTAAACTAACAAGGAAAATCAGGACAGATTCATAGATGGAGAACAGATGATAGCTAGTGGTGGGGGTAAGGTTAGGGGGTGGAGGGATTAAGGAAAAAGGACTCATGGACATGGACAACGGTATGGTCCAGTGATTGATGGGGGGAGGGGGTCTAAGGGGACTAAATGGTCATGGAAAACAATACAATAAAGATTAAATTTTTTTAAAAACATAGTTGTAAATTTAAGCTGATACTGGGACTATTTAGGAGTAGAGAACCTATCTTATTAACTCAGGGACTTGAATTTTGTTGTTCTTTTAAATGGTTAAAGATGTTTTTTTTTAATAAACTTTTTAAGAAAAAAATAAAGAACAAACTATTTCTGTATCCTCCAATATGGATAAATCTCCCAGACACAATGATGAGGTAAGGGAGCAAGACACAAAAGTATGCTTTATGAGTCCAGGGTCATGAAGTTCAAGAACAAGCACACTAACTAACAGTGGAAAAGAGTTGGAACAGAGGTTACCACTAGGGAGAGATATATTGATTGGGATGGGCACAACGCCTATATCTTGATCTGGATAGTGGTGAAACAGGTATACATAAATGTCAAGGTCCAAAAAATTGTACCCTTACAATTTGTCCCCTTTGTGCATAATATACCACAAAGAAACAAATTTAAGACACCAAATAAATATCTAAAAATAGAACACTCCAAAAATACTGTGCTACTCAAATAACATTAAAAAAAAAAAAAGACCAAGAGTTGCAATTTCATATCAGGTGCAATGGGAGGCCATTGCATTGAGTTTTTAGGAATTGACAGTCCAGTTACTTTTTCAGGGTTGCTGTGACTACTTTAAAGTGAATATATTACTGGGGTGATGTGATGGGGAAAAGTGTACAGAGACTGAGCTATAACCAGGAGATACATGAAATGCTTCGTAAGACCAGTCATTTCAATATTAGAACGGAAAAGTTTCATAAAGGAGGGTCCTTAAAGCCATCTCTTGCTTAGCTAAGCCAGTTTGCTGAAGAAAAGAGAAATTGAAGGGAGAGGAGAGATGCATTCCAGGAAGTGGGGATGAGACGTGCCAGAGATCTGTGGCAAGTGATGATCAAAATACAGAGTCCCTAAATCCCTCGGGAAAAAATGGGAGGAGCTGTTTTTGAGCCACGAGTGAAATAAAAGCTCTAAGCAGAGCACTAAATTAATGTTGAGCTTTCTGGCAGCCAAAGCCGAACTGTTTTTCTGCCTCTGTGCATTAGGCTATAGTGAGGTCAACTATTCCCCAGTCTTTGGAAGAGAGGGTATTATCCACCATATTTTTTCTCCCTAGACCCCAGGGAATGGGCTCTACTCTTGCCCGGTTCCCGAGGTCTCTCTAGTAATGGCCCCCAGAACCAAGGCAAAAGCAGTCTCACCCACCAGCCCCTCATTGAATCCAAGTAATGCCATTTACTTCATTGTTACCCCACACCAAGTCCAGGATGAATCACCTCAGTTTTAAATTCCTTCTGAATATTTGCAAAATCTTATCTACCCTTAGAGGACAAAGATTTGACTTAAGAGTCTCAGCCCCTCAGGCGCTTTGTGGAAAGCCCTCCCCTGCCTCTGCCTGCTCTGGTTCTTCTGCTCTGACAAGGCTGTTAGCCCCACCCATAGAGGCTTGCAGGACATGTCTTGGAGAGTGGCAGGGAGTTTAGACCAGTCCCCGCCGGTGATTGCAGGTACCCTTCTGTCCTGCAGGGTCAGACCGATACCTGGAAAGCCGGGATGCCCCTAGACAGAGTGGCAGAGACCCCTCCTCATGGACAGTCGAGGACGTGATGCAGTTTGTTCGGGAAGCTGATCCTCAGCTCGGACCCCACGCTGACCTTTTTCGTAAACACGTAAGTGCCCCTGACTGATCTCTCTCGTGTTTACTGGGACTATTGCTTCTGCAACTTGTAGACCCTTTAGGGTGTGGACCATATATTTGTTCCAGGTCCTTTGAAACCAAGCATAGGAGATTATACAAGTTTAGAGACAGAGTCTTGGGTCTCAAACAGTCCTTACTGGGCACTGAGTTCAGCTTACTCCACTAGTGTAGCGTCCGATTCAGCCACATTCCTGCTGGGTGTATGCCCTGTGGGCTCAGTGTCAGGGGCAGGCCCTCCTCTTGTCCTAGGAACACTTGCTCTCCCTTCCGCCCGCCTTGGCCTGGGAGTCAGGGACCTCAGCCCAAGTTAAAGAGCCCCTTGGCAAGTGGTCCCCAGCTCTCCATCTTCATCATTCCTTCACCTTCTACTAGCCCCTCAAACATCTCTTCAAGCGATCATTTGGCCCCATGGCCAGTGACTGCTTCTGATCCCCCTGCATTTACCGTACTTCTGATTTGGGACTCAAAGCCATTTCCCTGTAGCTCCTGCGGCTTGGTGCTGTTCTGCCCCTTGGGCACTCAGAACAGATCTTGCCACCTTTTGTTGGTCACTTAAACTGCTCATACCAGGCTGGTTTGAAGAGCGCTCTCACCTCAGGCCTGAAGGGCTCAGAGCTGCTGCGTAAGTGCCTGCCTCGTGTGGAGCTCCCACAGAGGATCCCTGCAGCTCAGGAAGGAGGAGGACTCACAGAACACCATTTGAGGGTCAATCAGTATGAAAACAAGCTGTGAGAAGTGACCAGCACACTGACTGGGAAGGCTTCCTGGGTGAGATGGAATTGAGTTGGATCTCAGAGGTTTGGGAGGGTAGCAGCAGAGGAAGGAAATTGGTGCAAGCGTGTGAACAGCTTAGCTGGGTGGTCTTAACAGTAGATTTTTGTGGGGAGGCATGGTTGGAGACAGAAGGTGGAGACCAGGTAGGCTTTAGTGTCACAGCAGGTTCACTGGACTCCATGTGATGGTACTTCCCTGGGGCGGTCAGACCAATGAGGCTTCTGATGGCCCTCCTCCCGCCCACAGGAGATCGATGGCAAGGCGCTGCTCCTGCTGCGCAGTGACATGATGATGAAGTACATGGGTCTGAAGCTGGGGCCCGCACTCAAGCTCTGCTACCACATTGACCGGCTGAAGCAGGGCAAGTTCTGAACAGGAAGACGGCCCGGACAGCTGAGGGGCGGAGCAGAAGGGGCCGGCATTCTTCTCCCAGGAGCAGGACCGGCACCTCACTCCCAGTGCCTCAGCGGGGTTCCGGGCTGCCTCAGGGCTGCGGGAGGCAGTGTGGAGCCCCCACAGCTGCTCTTCTGCCATGACATGTCCTTCCATGAAGGACTGAGGATGGGGAGAATGGGGCCTGGGGCCGGAGCTGCTCTTCCTCAGCCCTGCCTCTGCTCTGAGGTCCCTCTGTTTCTTCCCCAAGCCTGGCTGGCCTCTCACCAGAAGTTTAGACTGAACACCTACTGTGTGATGGCAGAAGGGGTCGCCCCCTGGGCTTTGGAAGGAGGGACCCTGAATTGACACTTGTGCCCAGTTCCCGTACCCCCTGCCGGTCCTGCTGTGGCGCCCCTTGCCCCACAGCTCCTGCCTTCTCCTGACGGGATCCCCAGACTTAATCTCATGGTGCAGACCTCTATGTTTTTTTAAAAGATCTTTTCTTATTGCTAATTTATTGCCTCTGGCACTCTAGCAAGCCCTTCAGTTCCTACCCCTCTCACTCCAAACATGGGGTTTCAGGAGGAGAGACTCTGTCCTGCCCTGGTCCCAGAGAGGTGTGGCCCCTTCACAGAGGACATTGCCCCAGGGCACTTTCTCTTTGGCATGGGCAGACCCATAAAGCCCCGACCGCATCACTCAGCATGGGGAGGAGGGGTCCCTGTCGCCTTGCCCTCTCTCCCTCCACTGGGTCCTTTGCAGCCCCAGCTCGTCTGCAGGAGTGGAAGTGCCCTGCCCTGCACCGTCCCCAGGACAGCTCCCTGCCACGGCCAGAACTGCTGCAGCAGAAGGTTGCGCCAGTGATTTCACGCCAAGAAGGCCCTGAAGTGGGTGGAAGGCAAGGGTCTCCAGGCTGGAGTCTGGCTGCACCCACGCCACTGTCCACATGCTTCCTTCATAAACAGGTCGGCAGCACCGCTGCCCTGCTGCTATCTGGACTTATTTTATGTCAATTTGTTTATAAATAAAAAACAATATAGATGCCAGTGTCTTTTTAATCAGTCAACAACCAAATCACTGTTTTCCAATGAGCAGGTCAGTCCCCTCTTTTTGGTCTTAGTTTCCTCACGTATAAAATGAGCTCGGACAAGATGACCCCTAAGAGTTCTTCTAATTCCATATGTCCCCTAAGGCCCCAGCCTTGCATCACCCCCCAGGAAGACAAAGGGCTTCACTCTGGTACAGCGAGACAGCGGTGAGCACAGCAGCTACGCGTGCCCGCACAGGAAGAGCAGTGTTAGGGTGAGCAGCTCCAAGGAGCCTTGGTGCCAAGGAGTGATGCAGGCTACCCCAGCTGGGGCCAGGTACTCAAGTCCAGGGCCACACATGCCTGTTTCCTGTGGGGCGTAGGGGCAGCACAGTGCAGTATAACCTGAGAGTAACATGTTCCTATCACCATGTACCCCACCAACTAACTGACCTACGTGAGTTAGAATGATCTCGTTTAATCTTCACAACAAACCCATTTTATAGGCGAGAAAAGGTAAGCTCAGATCACACAGCCAGGAAGTGCTAAAGCAGGCATGTGAAGCCATGTAACCTGACTTCAGGGCCAAGGCTGAGGTTCCAGTCAGTCCCGACTATTTGCTGTGGCTCTTTGGGTCACTCATTTCCTTTCTTTGAGTCTGTCAGGCTCTGAGGGGTTTGGATTAGGAGACTTCCGAGAGCCCCGCCAGCTCTTACCCTTGACTGGTTGACTTCCTGATTAACTTAGAGTGCGCTTTCCACTTATCCGCTGCGAGGTTCTCACTGGGGAGCCGAGGGTCTGGGTTGCCAAACCAGAACAGGGGCCGGTTTTCCACAGACTCATGGACATTGGGGTCTGGTCATTCAGGGTAGTCCCAAAAAGGACCTTGACCTATTTTTCAGGGCACCGTGGACATCAGCCTCTGTCTCTGGCACAGAGAAGGGCCTGGTGTCAGAGGGAGCCCTGGAACCAACCATGTGCGTTGGTCCTTCCTGGAAGGAGCTGGGCCCTGTCAGTGATTAATGGAAGCTGGGATTGGTTACTGAAGTGGGGGGAGGGGGAGCACCAGGAAACTTGCATGGGAATTAGGGCCTAGAGAAACATTACAGAAGGAGGAAGTACATCTTCAGCCCCTGCATCCTGGGAGCTGCCCAGAGGGAGCCCCAGGGCCAAGCTGGTGTGTGTGTGTGTGTGTGTGTGTGTGTGTACATGTATGTACAGCTTTATCTGTTTACAGTGGGGGTGGGAGTTGAGGGGAAGCATCCCTTGGGTGACTTCCCACCCTGGCCTACCTGAGTGTCTGAAGCTGGCCCAGAAGGCATTGTTGACTCCAATGAGATCACAGAGGGAGTTGCAAGGCCCCGCCCACTTGCTACAGCCCTGGTTCTCACTGCCACCCCACGCCAAGCCCCCAAGTGCCCTTGGGAGCTGCTGGCCAGGGGTCAGGGGCTGTGGGAGCTCAGGACTGGCCCCCCAGGAACAGCCAGGACATGAGGGTCATAGGCCTCCCTTTTCCTCCTATTTCCATTGGCCCTGAATGCCCGCACCCCAGCCGAGGTGGCCCCTGGGCCCTGATTACCTCAAGGATCCAACCTGAAAAGACACAGGCTGGTGGGACCTGCCACACAGGCCGGAGGCTGAGTGTGTGGGGGTAAGTACAGGGGCCGGCGTGTGCACAGCTCAGGAGCAAGTTCCGTGGCTTGGTGGGAGACCGGGTGAAGCTGCGCAGAGTCCCATCTCTGCCCTTCATTCTGCCCCTCCTCACTTCTACTCTCTTAACCAAAAACGGAGGACTCAGTCTAGACGAGTGCTTAAGGGTACACAAGCGTCCTAAAATTATGTATGTGCAAAGCCCGTTTTTCTGGGGAGAGGCCGTAGCTTTTATCAGTGTGCCCGCAGCATAAAAACTTCTGCTCTCAAACCTCCTGAGCCAGCCCCGACTCTGCCAGAGCCCCTTCTGGGCTCGCACCAGGTTCAGACCAGGCAAGCAGGAGCAGCGGTGCAGCGTCTGGCAGGCCTCGGAGCCCTGAGTCAGGACAGGCGCCCCCAGGGCCCTCGAACAGGCTTCTCAGGTGCCTGGAGGCAGCAGTAATCCCCTGAGGTCAGGGAACCCCACGGCTGGAGCCTGTGGACAAGGGAGGGAAGACAGGACCCCTGGACCAATGAGAGGATTTGGGGAGCCTCAGAGACTTGAGTCCCAGTCCCCTCTGTCCCTCTTTGGACACGTGCCGTCAGTCTTCCCTTCGGTGGAACGGAGGGGCAGGCTCACGTGCCCCATTCTCGGGCTCAGCCCTGCCTGACTCTTCCGTTCCGGGCCTGGGGGGCGCGGTAGACCCCTTGCTGCCAGCCCTCCACCCTCCCTCTCTCTGGCCCACCCCAGCCCCTGCCCATCTGCAAACCTTCCAGGAGCCTTGCTTCTCACCCCTTGAGCTCCCTGGGAGGCCCTGGGCCAAGCTGAGAGCTCAGAGCCCTGGGGACAGCAGCCAGTGGTAAGGAACGCTGGAAGCCCTTCTGAGGGAGATCCCTCCACAGACCCCCAGGAGAAGATCAGCACAAACAGGTACAGGAACCCCTCATGGAGCCCCCAGCCAAGCAGCCCCTGCAGGAGCTCCCCACAAAGGAGGCCCTGCCTGAGGACTCCAGCCTGGAGGGGGTTCCCAACACACACATTCTCTACGTGGGCCACCTGAACCCCCAGTTCTCGGTGCCAGTGCTCGCCTGCCTGCTCCGAGACACCCTGGAGCGGCTGGAGGTGCCAGTGGCGCGGGAGCACATTGAGGTGGTGAGGCGGCCGCGGAAGGCCTACGCCCTAGTGCAAGTGGCCACCCATGCGGACACCCTAGCCTCCCTCCCCTGGCGCCTGCGAAGAGCCTTGGAGGAGCAGCAGATCATCAAGGAGCTGGTGGCCCGCGGGAAGGAGCTGGTGCTGGGAGAGGGCCCCGGGCCCACAGACCGCAGGGAGGTGAGCGAGGTTGTCCCAGAGCCACCGGGCCCGCAAGCCCCAAAGCCTCACCCAGGCCTATGGGTATGGATGGCCTCCCTGGATGGGGGTGGAGGGGTGACTCTGAGAAACTAGGGACAAATCTGCAAACTTGGTGGCTGCTACCCAATGACTGGCCTGATGCTCGCACTGCCAGCTCACTCCCAGAAGGACGATACAGTGGCCCTTATAGTTTGCCCCAAGCCTGGAAGCATGTGAAGGCCAGTGCTGGGACTCCTCCCAGGCCCTCTGCACCCCAGCCTCTGGGTCTGGGCCAGCCCAAGCCTTAGATCACACAGCGGTCCCGATTTTTCCTTGGTCCTCCTCATTCAGTTGATGAATGCTGACAGCCGCTCTGGGCTGGGCTGCAAGGCACGGAGCACAGTCTCAGCTCTGCCCTCCGGGAGCCCTCTGTGAGCAGAGCCAGACGCAGCCAATGACAAAGCTGCAAGGCGGCCTCCTGGAGCTGTAGGAGGACGCCAGAGAGTGTCCCCATGGCTCTCTGGAGGCAAATTTAGCAGGGGAAGTGAAATCCAGGCTGGGAGTGGGACAGGCATTCCAGGCAGAGGAACATGGCATATACAAAGGAACAGGGTGGTGAAGGGGATATAGCATATGCAGAAGGGTGGGCCATTTGTTGTCCCCAAAGCTCAGGCTGAAGGCTGCAGAGGAGCAAAGAAAGAGGGCAGGGGCCTACCCCCAAGGTCACTGAGACCAAGACAGAGTGGGGCTGAGAGGCTGGCTTCTGTGGAACACGAGGGAACAGTCACTTCCCTGAGGCTGTGCACGTTACTCCACAAGACAGGTGATACTGGTTTATCTTTCTGGGTGGAAACACCATGGTGTTTAAATTGTTGCAGATCAGCTCTGTGACTGCCATTTCAAGACCAGTGAGCCCAATTCTATGTTGGTGTGACAGTGAATCACATTTCTGATCAAATCTGTCCTTCTGAGCACTTGAAGGCTAATAGGAATACTACCGCCTCACCACGCCCCAGCCCACACTGAGCCCCCAGCCCTGGAAAGCCTCTTCCAGAGCCTAGATGGCAGCAGAGAGCCCAGGAGGGGAAGAGTGACAACTCGCTTCTGGGGTCAGCGATGGAACCAGGAGAGCCTGGAGGCAGGGAGTCCAGTGAGGGGCTGACAGTTGAAGCCCAGACCAGGGAAGTGGCCATGAGCTCATGCCCAGAACAGAGCAGAAACCATGGAAGGGGCTGGGGAGGGCCTGAGAAAAGTTGAAATACAGGAGGACTGGCCAATGATCCGGGAAGTTATCAGCAAAGGTTTCAGGGGAATCAGGAAAGGGGTGGGGGCTCTGGGAGCCCATGCAGTGCAGAGACCTGAAGCTGTCACATGGGACCTCAGGGCACTGAGGTATCTCCTGGTGATCCAGTCCCAGGCCTCAGAGGTCTATCCACAACCCAAGAGGAAAGAGATTGGCCCACAGGTGCCCCAGCTTAAGCCCCAGAAGGGAGAGCTCTTCTTACCCGACATGCATTTCGCAGTCCTCCTGGTGAGAGAGTAGCCCAGCCAGAAAGGAAGAGTGGTCGGTTGGAGCCCTTGATCCAGGAGGGTTTCCCTCATTGGCTGCATGACCTTGGGCAGAATGAGACCCCTCCACCTGGGAGGGGACATGAGGATCCCTGCATGCGCTGAGCCCGAGGGCGGTGGAGGTGGGAGTTCTGACAGCCTGTCCCTCTTGCTGCCCTGGTCTGGGCTCCAGACTCTTGCCCCACTCCCAGCAGGAGGAAGACAGCGGCCCCAGCCCTTGCCCCAGTCGAAGCCCTGGCTCCAGCCTCCCACTGGCCAGGCGCACCAATGCCCTGCATGCCCTGCATGCCCAGGCCCTGGGGTGGTCTAGCTCCCAGCACCAACCCAGTGGCACGCGCTCAGACAGCGCCATCGTCCACCGGGAGATCCAGGGCCAGGAGCAGCTCTTCCAGGGCTCCTTCCTAGGCAGCGAGACACGCAACATGGAGTTCAAGAGGGGCGGCGGCGAGTACCTGAGCCTGACCTTCAAGCACCACCTGCGGCGCTACGTGTGCGCCTTCCTCAACGGCGAGGGCGGCAGCCTGTTGGTGGGCGTCGAAGACAGCGGGCTAGTGCGGGGTGTCTCCTGCAGCCACCTCGAAGAGGACCGCGTGCGTCTGCTGGTGGACTCCATCCTGCAGGGCTTCAGGCCCCAGGTCTTCCCCGACGCCTATGCGCTCACCTTCATCCCCGTGGTCAGCACCAATGCCAGCAGCACACCCCTCAAGGTGCGCTGCAGGACAGGAAGGCCTCTGGGGCTGTTTTGTCATCTGTCATGTCATCACCCTACACATGATGGCCCACATCTACTCTGCTGAGCAAGGCTGGGCATGGGGTGGCGGCAAAGAGGAGTCCAGGAGATGGGTGACTAGAAAAGAGACTCGAAACAACCCTGCCCCAGCCCCACCATGCTGCCCCCAGGAGCCCCTGAGCTAGGAGCAAGCAGTGCGGGATTTTGGCTGGACACTGTCCGGTGCAACATCCCAGAGCTGCTGCTGCCCTTTACCAGGTGATCCGCCTGAGCGTGCATGCCCCCAAGGTCCAGGCAGAGCCACAGCTCTATGAGACAGACCAGGGAGAGGTGTTCCTGCGGCGTGAGGGGAGCATCCAGGGCCCGCTGGCCGTCCACGACATCCAGGAGTGGTACAGACAGGTAGGTGGCTGAGACTGGGCGGGTGGGATGGGGGCGCCAAGCTGACCCTGGGACTCTTCACCACTCACTGAGCAGTCTTGGGCCAACCTTCACGTTTCCCTTGGCGCTCCATTGCCCCATGAGTGTGCTGGAGGGGCTGAATTGAAATAATCCTACTAGCTCCTGTATTCCACTGTCGTGTGGCTAGTGGAGCCAGCAAGTAGAATATTAAGAAGTTTTAAGACAGCCCCAAGGACTATATATTACATTTTGGGGGAGGCCCTCAAGATAGGGGGCAGTGAGTGCTAGACTCAGTCCCAAAGGAAAGCCTTTTCAAGAGAGAAACATGGGGTGGCAGAAATGCAGAGGAAGGGAAGGGGCTGACAGAGAGAGGGACATGGGCGGTGGCGGGGGCCGGCGGGGCTGCCAACCTGAACCTGCCTCTGGTACTCAAGGAGGCTGCAGAGGATGGGTCATCCCTGGGATGCTCAGCTTCTCTTGAGACCCCAGGGCTGACTCGGTCAAGGGTAGTTGCATGGCCAGAGGACCTGGCTTCCCCATCTAGCAGTGCCAATCCTTGAGCAGGCCCCGAAGGCTCTCTGAGCTTTGCCTTCCTACATCAGCTCAACCCCGGGAGGAGGATGTGAGGACCTGAGAGGAAGTCAGCTTAAACCAGCACTTTTCAACCAGGGCACCCCAAGAATTTTTAAAACGTGCAGTACCTACCTGGCTATTTAGTCAGGGGCACTGACCTCTTTTCCCTTAGATTGTAAAATAAGAAAATGACAACAGCCAACACAACAGCCGTCTGTTGTAAACAAATCAAAATTATACCTATTTGTTTGTCGGATTGGCAAAAAATGTATTTTGTGTGTGCCGCAGAATTTTAGTAATTACTTATGTGTGCCATGAGATGAAAAAGGTTGAAAATCACTGTTTTAGACGTCTGTTTCTATGGCGTCCCCTTAGAAGTGGGCAGCGGAGCTGAGCAAGCTGAAGGAGAGAGTGAAGGTGTTGACGGCGGAGAAGGAGCAGCTCCAGCAGCAGCTGCAGCATCACAGACCCATCTCCTGCACCTGCTGCGTCCTGTGAGGCCCCACGGGCACACGAGGGCAGGGATGGTGCTGGCGCTCTCCCTGGGAGATGCTGGGATTTCCTATTTGAGCCAAAGTCCTCCCAATAAACCCATCTGGCTGCTCAGAGGACGCTGAGAGCGCCAGGGTGTCTTGCTCCTTCAGTGACACACACACACACAGGCTGGTCCCCACGTGGCTTCAATCCTGAGCAGACCCCAGACTGTGTAGCTAAGAAATTGCTCTTAGCATGATCTCCAAGAAACCCTACCTTCAGAAAGAACCTGTAAAAACTCGCCAGAGCTATACTAGGCCTGAGCTAGAAGGGACCGTCCCTATCCCGACAACGCCACAATGCTCATCTTGCCAAGGCCAGGGTCTGTTGGCTTCAGCTGGCTAGATAAGGCCGGGAAGGGATTTGTCGTTTTGGAAATCCCCTCTGTAGATGGCAAGGCACGTCGCTAACTGTGGTTACAGGGCAAACAGACCACCTTGCAGGCCCCGCCCCTGGCATGCTGGAAACTGTGATGCTCATAGCTCTTTCATAAACTACTGGGACCCGGGTCAGGGATGATTATTTCTAGGTCACTTGGCCAGCCAGATGGATGCAGCTGGGTCATGAGTCCCATACCCAGTTCTCTGTCTAAGAGGTCAAGCCAGCCCCAGGTTCTTATCACACAGAGATGAGGGGAAAGGAGCCCACATGGTCAGGTGCCAGTCCACCTCTGCCTAATGACTGGATACCTTGGGGCAAAATGCTACCTCTTTGCAGTTAACAGTGCACTTGGTTAGGCTGGTACCATGTCTCTCCAGCACACACTGGCACCTGCCCAAAAAGGGTCTGACTCCCATCCCAGCACCCTCCGGCCACTGGAGTCCAGTTCAGCCATTTCTCTGCCACCATCTCCACCAGCAGAGCCAGAGACACTACGAAGGCAGCATCTGAGTCAGGACAGGCCTGCTCCCCATTACACTGAGAGCAAAGCCCACACCATGGTCTACATAATTCTCCATGACCTGAGCCATCTGCCCTCAACTCCTCCTCCTGCCCCTTGCTCACGCACTCCAGCGATGCTGACCAACTCGTTCTGAGTATACTTCTCAGGTCCTTTTGCGCTGGCTGCTTCCGCTGCCTGAAATGCTCCTCCCTTAGAGAGCTGCTTGACTCCCATTTCCTTTCCTCTCCACCTTCAAGTGGAGAGGAAGAGAAATTTTCTATACACTCTATTTTTTTTTTTTTGGTGTATTTTATTGAGTATGCTATTACTGTTGTCCCATTTTCCCCCCTTTATCCCCTCTGCCCTACACCCCATCCCATCATCCCCACACCTTTTAATCCATGTCCATGGGCTGCACGCACCAGTTCTTTGGCTTCTTAATTTCCCACATTACTCCAAGACCGACCACTTTTTGTGTGTTTGATTTTCTCAACATTTTTCTGCCACCACTTTCCCCAGCCCCACCCACCCCCACCCCCCAGCCTCAATCCTTTCCCCATTTGGCTTTGTCGATGGGTCCTTTATGCATGTTCCTCGGTGACTCTTCCCCTCCCTTTCCCCTGTCATCCCCCACCCTCCTCCCCCCTGGTTACTGTCAGTTTGTTTTTTATTTCAATGTTGCTGGTTATATTTTGCTTGCTTATTTTGTTGATTAGGTTCCACTTATAGGTGAGATCATATAGTATCTGTCTTTTACCTCCTGGCTTATTTCACTTAGCGTAATGCTCTCTAGTTCCATCCATGCTGTTGAGAAGGGTAGTAGCTCTTTCTTTCTTCCTGCTGCGTAGTATTCCATTGTGTAAATGTACCAGTTTTTTGATCCACTCACTTACTGTTGGGCACTTGGGTTGTTTCCAATTCTTGGCTATTGTAAATTGTGCTGCTATGAACATTGGGGTGCATAGGTTCTTTTGAATTGGTGTTTCAGGATTCTTAGGGTAATCCCAGCAGTGGAATTGCTGGGTCAAAAGGCAGTTCCATTTTTAGTTTTTTGAGGAAATTCCAAACTGTTTTCCACAGTGGCTGCACCAGTCTGCATTCCCACCAACAGTGCACTAGGGTTCCCTTTTCTCCACATCCTCGCCAGCACTTGTTGTTTGTTGATTTGTTTAGGATGGTCATTCTGGCTGGTGTGAAGTGGTATCTCATTGCAGTTTTAATTTGCATCTCTCTGATGGCTAGTGATGCTGAGCGTCCTTTCATATGTCTATGGGCCCTGTGTATGCCCTCCTTGGAGAAGTGTCTGTTCAGGTCCTTTGCCCATATCTTAATTGGATTGTTTGTCTTCCTGGACTGGAGTCATGTGAGTTCTTTATATATTTTGGAGATCAAACCCTTGTCAGAGTTATCATTGGCAAATATATTTTCCCATACAGTTGGTCCCCTTTTCATTTTGCTGATGTTTTCTTTAGCTGTGTAGAAGCTTTTTATTTTGATGAAGTCCCATTTGTTTATTCTTTCCTGTGTGTCCCTTGCTCTAGGGGACATATCAGTGAAAATATTGCTGCATGGAATATCTGAGATTTTCCTGCCTATGTTCTCCTCTAGGACTTTTATGGTGTCACGACTATATTTAAGTCTTTTATCCATCTTGAGTTTATTTTTGTGTGTGGTATAAGTTGGTGTCTACCTGCCCTATTGATTTTAAAAGATTTTATTTATTTTTAGAGAGAGGGAAAGGGAGGGAGGGAGAGAGAGCGAGATCAAGAAACAATGATTGTCTCTTACACGCTCCAACTAGGGACCTGGCCCACAACCCAGGCATGTGCCCTGATTGGGAATCAAACCAGCAACCTTTCAGTTCACAAACTGGAGCTCAATCCACTGAGCCACAACCAGCGAGGGCCCCACCCTATTTTAGATTAACCACCCCGTTTCCATGCCAGATGCTAGCCCAGGCATCACAATCCTCAGAAATGCTCTTACTGGGAAATAGCTGCTTTCTACAAAAGCAAGTGAGGTCGTGTTGCCGTGGAGCTGCTCCAGGCTGCTAAGAACCATCCCGGATCCCCTGGGTTGAAGGGCACCACGGAAACTTGGTCAGGTTTCCTCCCCAAAAGCCTCTGGGCGCTGGTCAGTGGACACTGGGAAGGCCAGCCTCCTGCGCAGTCTCGGCTTTGGCCCTCGTTCCTGGTACGGTCTCATCTGCACAGCCGGTTGACAGGGTTGGTCAGGCTTCCCAAGCCCTGGAAAGGCATTGGTGGACCCTCCTCTAGAAAGTTGTGTAAGTGGCCAGCACCTATCAACTCGTCATTGAAGGCACTCTTAAAAGTGTATAGCTGATACACTTTAAAGGGGCAGGAACATCTAAACAGTGCAAGATTTTTGCAAACCACCTCACACCCACCCAAGCCCTCATAGTTCCAGGGAGCGCTGCTGTCACCAACGGGCATGTCAGAGCCCTCAGTCTGGGGAATAGCTTTTCCAAAAATAATTGGTTGTCTGATGAGACCACTGGCTAGGAAGAGATTAGGATTCACCCGATAAGCCATATTCAAAGCAGTGTGCCGATGGGTATGAAGACCACCGTAAGTGAGGACGATTTATTTTGGCCATGAGAAACAGTCAAAAGCAGCTGGGCCGTTCCTGGTCAGGAGGAAGGAACAGCAGCTTCCGGGCCTCAGTAGTCGACGGTGGCCCGGGACTCGTCAGTGAAAGGATAAAAGGGAACCCACTTCTTTTCTGCATCTCTCTGACGGAGGAGCCCAATGGTGAGAGAAACCTTTCTCCCCAATCCATAGTTTCTCAGACATGAATGAGTGAATGCTGCTGACCACTGACAAGCAACCTGGCCGGAGTCCGGAGTCTTTGCAGAAACCATTCATGAGCCGGTGTGCCCGGCAGCCCCGGGTTCCGTTTCGCTAAGTTCACTCTGAAGGAAAAACCACCCAGGGCCATGGCCTAGACTTGAGGCTGGGGGAGCAGGACCTGCAGGCACAGAGCAGTCCTGCTGCTCCCCCGGCCATGCGTGTGGGGCCCAGGTCCTGCCCGGCAGAGGGAGGGCCTCCTTCATACATAACACATCTACTCCCCGCTTTCTCAAGATCGAACAGTGTACATGGCACCCGTGATTCTTTGAATCTCTTTTATGCCGAGACCCTAATTTGAAGTCTTTTGGAAAATTCTGGTTTTTTTAAAAAGTCATAGTTTTTAAAATTTTTTTAATCCGAGGATATTTTTTTTTTTAATTGATCTGAGAGAGTGAGAGAAATATCAATGTGAGAAACATCGATTGGCTGCATCCCCTATGCGCCCCAACCAGGACCAAACCTGCAACTGTTTGGTGCACAGGACGACGTCCCAACCAACTGCGTGGCCTGGCCGGGGCCCCTCTCTCAGATCGTCCGCTGAGGCTGCTCACCTGGAGGGGGCCTGAGACCGGCCGCACAGACACGCCTGGCGCTGGACGGTTTCCAACGGCTGTGACACAAACAGCATCACTAACAGCACGCATCTCTTGTTCTGCATTATTTATTTCTTAAGTTAGAGTATACAAGTCCAGCCAGAATATAATGGGCACACAGCTGTGCCTATTGTTACATCACGTGAAGAAAATAGATTTTCATATTGCCTTTCAACTGCAGTTACACCATCCTGAAAGGGAGAATCGCTTCAAGCAAAGCTGTCTATATGTGAGAGGGATTTAGAGGCAGCTTCCCCCAAAATTTTGTTCTTTTTAAGCAACCCCTTGATGCAAGGAGTGCTTCCCAGCCCCGGGAGAGAAGTATAGCCAGAAAGGCAGGGATTCTAAAATTGGGCTTCAGAGACACAGACTCTTGCCATTTCATGTGACAGTAAACTGGCCGTCCCTCTGAACAATGAGTACCGGCCACAGCTGGAATGGAGAGTCCCTGCAGCACGGCAGTGCCGAGGTCGTTCCTGGTGTCACTGCCCTTGGCGGCAGGCCCTCAGGTCGCCACAGAGCACCGCAGCATCAGCTACAATCGCCCTCTGTGCTAAGTGCACGTGACACACACTTTACAATGGCCTGGGCCTCCCTGGGGAAGCAAGAAGCTGCACACTTGAATCCACAGGCTCGCGGCAGCTGGAGAAACGAGGTGATTGACAAGCACGCCACCAACCCCATCTGTCACCCACTCCTGCCCAGATGTCCTGCTTCTCATTTGAGGCTGGGGGACCGAAAAGGAGAATGTCAACACCAGGCAGCACACCGTGTAGGAGCCAATACACATGATAGGACATGCAAGTCACACAGTCTTCCAAATACCTTTCCCCCATAATAAAATATTCTTAATAAAAACATAATTTAAAGGAAGTGTCAAAAGCTGAGTGTAAAATCAAAGCTGTAAACTCCCAAAGTCTGAAGACTTTCTTGAAGAATCACCCCTGCTTAAAAAAAAAAAAAAAAAAAAAAAAATTAGCAACTCTGTTATATATATGTTAAAGTAAAAAAGTCAGACTTTATATCAGCTGCTACCTATGGTAAACTATGTTTTCCTTTGAAGACCAGTAATAGGAGCCTAAAACGAATAATAACAAGCTAAATTTATAACTCCTATAAAATCATGCATTTTTTAGATTTTATAGGAACTTCTATATCTGCCCCAGTAAGAGTTCTTTTCATAACATCTAGCTTAACAGTGCCACAGACAGTGAATTCTCCACTTAGTGAGGCATTAAGAAATTCTATATAACTGACCAAATAGCTACCCCTTTACTATTGCAGTTTCCTTTCTCTTTCTGGCAATTTCTTAGACTACTGACCAGCCTCTAGCACACCACTGGGTGGAGCGCAGTGGTGAGTCCACGTGGGCTGTATGCTCACCAGCAGAGGGCAAGCAACTGCCGCCCTCCTCCCCATACGAGCCTACCCCTCTCGCCCACCCCCTCATTCTGGTATCACCAGCCAGGCAGCTAACCAACCAAGGCAGAGGGGAGCAGTCGTGCGCCCACTCAACCAGACCTGCGCAATGCACAGGCCCACTGGCAGTGGATGTAAGGTGCACGGGAGCCGGGGAGGCAGCCTGCCTGTGCCTCGGGGCAAGAGCTCGTCTCACCTGCGATGGGCCCTCTCTCCCACACCGGAGACCACGCCGCATCCCCGGCTCTCCTTTCAGACCCCTCAGGTTCCGGACCGACACCCCTAACACCCCTCTGACACCCTCAGCAGCAGCCTGTGTGTTTCTGCTGACAGTTCACTTAGTTATCTTAGCAGGACTGTACACCCTTCACGGCAGTGCGCTCAGCTACTGTACTTTATAGGCTTACACATATTCTGTCACTATAAAGACAAGCATTCAGAGTTGGTTCAAAAATTGGATTTTAAGGGATTTCCAGAATAAGCAGCAATTAACATAAAAGTGCTACATGTATAATTTTTAAAGCACTGCCTGATGAAAGCACGAGGCTCTGCAAAAATGACAAATACCACACTGTCACACCTGTCACCTCCTCTAAGATCTCTAAGTTTATGGGTACAGAGGCATCAAAAGTCTAAGAGTCCGGCTCTCCCAGAGTTGGCCAGACGGGCACCTGAATGCAGCAGTCAGAAAGGAGGCAGCTGCTCAGGACCGGCGCCCCCAGAGCAGGGCGGGTCACTGCGTGTGCTTGGAGGGGTCTCACCCGTTTGATGCCCATGCCGACCTCACCATTTTCAGTCTCTCGCAGATGAAAATTTTAACGCTAAAATCATGATATTCTTACAATTCTAGTGTTATCACCATTAAAAAAAAAACTAAACTAAACTAAAGGTTAAAAATATATACGTTACCTTCAGTCATGATTTATTGACGGAAACTTCAGTTCAGTGATTTCAGAGTCAGGGGAGCTGCTTCCACTTCTGTCACTATACGTATCCCTGTAGAAGTCATACAGTTTATTCATCACCTCCTACCAAAAACTTGCTTAACTTCCCTGTTTTTGTAATCACCCTTACCATAAGGACACTCGTCTGCACACAGCAGAAATCAAAAAGACTCTTTACCACATGACATTCAGCATAAAGCTGTAGAACAACTTCTAGTTACAAAAGATTCACACTTGAATTATACTTCAGTCACGACACCCTAACACAAACTCAGAGGAACTAACTGGTTCTAGATTAAGGTGCACAGGGACATGGACTACCCGGGCTGTGGTCGACACCCTGCAAGAAACCAGCTGCCCTTGGACCACAGGGTCCTATTTATAAATGTAATCCCAGAACCGTGATGCTAGAGAGGGGGGTGGGGCTGACCACAGTGCTGCGGGAAGGCCATGGGTGGCACAGGAGCAGCCTGAGGAGACTCCAGGGGAGGAGAGGTCACTTGCATGTCAGGGCGAGAAGGAGCACCCAGCCAGGCCCCTGGCTTCTGAGGCTCTGCTTATCGCTATGGGGGTGATGGCTCGCGGTAATGAATCCGCGACCACCTGAAGGACTAGGGAAGCCTGACCCCACCTGGGCGAGAGCCTGCAGCCTTTCTGGAGGTAATGCTGGAGCCTCCCAACGGAGGCCAGGAGGAGGCCGAAGTACGGTGGGGATGGCTTGATAGGTCTGGACAGGAACTCAGGGTGGTACTGAACCCCAACAAAGAAAGGGTGATCTGAAACAGAACACAAGAGAGCTTCATGAGGTGTGTGCACATCAAATGCAGACAAGGAGGAAAAGCTTGTTAGATGTTTCACATTCCCACAATATAATTATCTGAAAACAGCTTCTTGATTGGAGCCTGGGCAAAAGTAACCCCAAGGCATGGGGCATCTGATGCTGTCACATTCCTGGCTGAAGGGCCCTCCACTCCAGGTTCCTGTCCCTGGCTCCCCGGACCTCCAAGGGATTGAGCCATGCAGGTCACATTAGATTAGAGGGAGGGGCTCACATACCAAGCCCATGCTCTCATTCTAGAGCACGAGGAGCTGAGGTCAGGGGTGAAAGAGCTGCCCATGGCACGAAGCTTCCCCTTGGGGACCCCTGGTGTCCTGGCGCTCCAGACACGTCCTTCACCACGACGCCTACACCCCCAGAAAAGTGCTGCTTCCTAATTCTGTTAGGTCAAGGGTAACAGCTAACATTTTTACATTTTCCCACATGCCAAGAAAACCTTACTAAGTTTTCCATTAAATACAACAGCCCAAGTAATGACCTTCCAACTCCACGATTTCCATTCTCTCTCCTCCACCATCTTGGCCAACAAACTTCAAGCCTTGCTCCTCCAAACACTTTTTCAAGACTGGATTCACCTGTTGAAGAATGAAGAATAATTTCTCGGTTTATTGTTTCCAAAGTAACAGAACGAAGAAAATTTTCAAAGTCACAAAGCTCGATTTCTTACCTCAAATCTGTGGCGGTGCCTCTCTTCCAAGTAATCTGGGTCTCCATAGAGTTTCCCTGGCGAGGAAAAGACAAAGAAAAGCAAGCTGATGTAAATAATTCTGATTTTACCACACACACCCCCTCCCCCCCGCAAAAATAAAATCTCTTCACAACTACATTCCGCTTTCCACTTTACTTTTACCATCTACACAGTCAGGCCTTTGAAGATTATTTCTGTGATTCTGCTCACCACAGCCACCTGCTCCGAGCAGCACAACCGAGACCAAGTCCTGGGCTGACCCTTCCCGACCATCCCAAGACAAACTGTGACAGAAGGAGGCTTGCGCCACCACCCCCAACACGTGATCACTGAGGCACAAAGCCCTTTCTGCTGGAAATTGCCTTGGAGAACAAATCAAGATGCAACAAACGTCTGAAGCCCTGAGAAAGCTGCTTTGGGAGCCACACGGGTGACCATCTGGGCCAGCGCCGGGCAGCTGAGTCACAGTTGTCAAGATCCTTAGCACCCAGTGGCTGCCCGTGAACAAGTGTGTGCTGCACTTGCGAGTGGGCTGTTTTAGAACCCCACTCAGGGTTGCCAGGTGAGATCCCGAATCCACAACATTAGGGATGGAAGGACTAAAAGACCACTCCCATGACTCAAACTGTGCTGCCGCCTGATCCCCAGACAGACACAGGGCTGCCTCTGCTAGTACAGGGTGGGGCGGAAGGAGGGTTACAGTTGTGAGTACACGAAACAGTTTATTCTTGTATTATTATTTAATTATTATTTTCCATAGGAACAACTATAAACCTACTTTTGTCCTGCCCTGTATAGACAGAATTTTTCCAGTAGGCAAGAAAATTAAATACTAATTTTCTTAAATATTTTCTGCCCCCAATTTTCCCTAAGTCTTTAGCACCTGCAAGTACTATTTTAGAATGAAATCTATTTAGGTTAAACCTTATGAAACCACTATTTATTTTATTTTATTTTTTTTTGGTGGGACAAAAACTGCCAACATCGGCCATTTCATGCGGTTCGATCTCACAGGCTGGGTGAGGAAGCGACCACCACGGATCCCGCCTAACTGCCTCATTCTGGCGGCTCATTCGCACCCAGCGCGCCGCCCCCGCCGTCCCTGACTGCACCGCCTGCAGCCTTTCTAAGACCCATACCGCCGCTTTGCCTATTTCAGCGCATCCAAAAGTGCATGACTAGGAAGGGAAAAGAAGAACTCAAGCAGGAACAGAACAAAAAACACCAGCGCCCAGCACCACCGCCAAGACGCACGTCCTGGAGCAGCTAAGCCCGAGGCTGGGCCTGTGGGGGCAGCTCTTACTCATGACGGAGTTCTTGGTCTGGAACAGGGTTCTCCTCTTGCCCAGCCGCATGGTCCCGCCCATCTGCCCAGGATTGTGTTCCGGCATGTCTATGACCTGGAGGTGTCGAAAACGCAAACACGCATTAGCACTCTGCTTCCGTTAGAGCTGGACCACCGGCACTGCATGAAATGAGCCTGTAAGGAGGCTCTAATGCCCCAGCCTGTCCTTGTAGGAGACGTTTGTCACAGGGGAAAATACCTCCCAGTGAGTATTTTTAAACCTTCACTGGGTAGGGGCTGAGTCCTCCAGCCCGTCCTCATGAACTGCAGGCCATTCCTGCCGCCAGCACCTGGGCTTGCACATGCGGTTGGGCCGTAGCAGTTCCCACAAAGACTAACATGGCTGCATGTAGGCCACACAGGATATGGTATCACACACATCCCCTCTGCCAGACCCACAGCTGCTCGGGGGAAAGGGATGCTCGCCTAGGGTCGCTGAGTACTGACAGGAGCTTAGTGAATGTCTGTGGCACGGAGCGGCGAGGTCCCCCAGCCCCGACAGTCCTTCCCCACTCAGTCACGTGTTCCTCTGAGCACCATCTGACCCTCTCTGTGCCCTGCTCTCCCACCACCCCCACCACTTTTCAAAACCTTTATTTTTCTCCTCCTGAGGTCTTATATTAGCAAAGTTCAATTTCAGGTCAACAGACATATGCTGGTGACGTCGAAGAGACTTGAGACCAAGAGCTTTGTCCACCGTCTTTACCGCAGCATCCTCAGTGTCAGGAATAGGCCTGCCATCCCCGGGCCGGGGGTTCAAAGACACGTAAGGCACTGTCCTCACTCATGTGCCACATTCCTCTGGTAGGGGATACGACAACAGGTATGCTGGTCTCCAAAGACTTTGGTTACCATTAAACAAATCGGTACTATATTTCAGAAGTTCTTTAATGATACGCCCATCTCCCAGAGTTGTTGGAGATTAAACGAATCAATATACAGGCATGGGCAAAAGTAGGTTTATAGTTGTGAGTACACAAAACAATTTTTGTGTTATTATTTATTCTTGTATTATAGTTTTCCAAACAAACAACTATAAGCTGACTTTTCCCCACCCCTGTATCTAAAGCAGTGAACAATGCCTAGCACATAAGAAGTGCCAGTAAGTGTTTCATTTCAGTACTATTGTAAGAGCTCCTGGGGGCTTAGGGATGTTGGGATGGGGAATTATTTTAATCAGGATCTCCCCTAGTTGGCAAGGGTGGCACCTGTCCCTAAAACTTACTGTGGTAAACTGGGAAGAACAGTGAAAAATCACACGACAAAAAAGAAAACCCTTCCTATCCAGCAGGTCTAAAAGTGCAGGACCTCAGGGTTCTTTGGGATGCACCCACGTGGTCTCATTTCCTGCCTCTAACCATCATCAACCACTTTCATAAGGGACCCTTCCACCCACTTCTGAGCCCTGGTGAGATTCAAACACTGGACTCACCACAGGATGACTGGTGTTGGGGTCAAACTCTGTAGAATTGGCATCTGAAATATCAAAATATTTGTGTTATGAAAATATTTACAAACAAATCTGATTATTTAAAAGTTTCGTTCCTAAGCTCTCAATCACAATTTCCCTCCTATTTAAAGTCATTCAGTAATTAGAACAAAAAATTGGGGCACCATTTTAAAGATATAAAATACACAGACAAGCACATTTTTTCCATTAAATCTCTAACTCTGGGAGGGGTCAAAGCCGTATAAGACAGGGACACGGAAACCAATTGTAATCTCAAGCTTCTTCACTCTCTGTTTCAGACTGTCTCTCTCCAACACGGGCAAGCACCATTTCTTTCATCCTCAGCATCACTGCCCTACTGAACTGCCTCACTCAATAGCTAAGTCAGAAATTAGCTGATTTCAAAACCCAACAGCCTTTTCTCTTTTGCTGACTTGATCATCTAACCATAAGCAGAACCACTAAAGACTAAAAGGAAACAAACAAGCCCCTGGTACTGCATGTCGGTCTTTCTATCTGGATGTGCTAGGTGTCAGTCCCCTGCTGGGCCTCGACTGAAGGAAAGCCCATCACCAGGCCACTCATCCCCTGGGGAAGCTGCATGGTGGCAGGAGGTGACAGCGGTGAAGGGTCAACAGCGCCCAGGGGACCAGCTCTGGGGTGGTGGGGGGTAAAACAGTGCCTGCTCAGCAGCCAGAACCGAAGGGCAGGCTGCCTACGAGGGCAGGCCGCCTACGAGAGCAGGCCACCATGGCCGCCATGTTGCTGTGAGGCAAAACCTCACAGTGACCTCTCAGAAAAACGGGAACTGAGACCAGCTGCTAACAGTAGGTTGGCCACAGAGGAATGACATATACTTTGTAAAGCTGGACCACTTGTACATTCCTTCAGGTTTCTTGGGTTCTTTCTCTTAGAATGCAAGAAGTCTTTCTGAAAATCTAGGTTGTCAGCTGGGCTACAGGAAACAACGGGCTGAGGCAGACTCTTCCAATGGCGGCCCAATGACCCTACCCCAGTATTCACATCGTGTGGCTGTTCCCTCCCACCCCCGCCCCCTACCAATTCTGGGCTTGGCCATGGGACATCAGCAAGCTTAATACGTGCTCACACGGTGGGCTTGTCATTTGGAAGCTGGTGGGCCTCTGTGCTGTGAGGTAGCTCAGGTTGAATTAGTAACTAATGAGCTGCCACCGAGAGACCTTTGCGATGTCCCTGCCGGGCAGAGCTGAATGCAGGGCAGGGTGACCTCAGACACACCACAGAATACTGAGAAATAAACTATTGTACTGGAAGCCACCGAGTGTCAGGGTGATCTGGACACGAGGATACAGTCAGCCAGGCACAGAGCCAACAGGATTATTTCCTATCTGCCATCTCTGTGCTGGGAATATCCAAGTACATCAGTTCACTTGCTATTTACAACCATGTAAAATGGACACCATCATCACCCCATTCCATAGAAGTAACACAGG
This sequence comes from Mormoops blainvillei, assembly GCA_004026545.1. Lineage (NCBI taxonomy): Eukaryota > Metazoa > Chordata > Mammalia > Chiroptera > Mormoopidae > Mormoops > Mormoops blainvillei. The sequence goes on along the minus strand of PVJD01005462.1, from coordinate 85,881 downwards.
CCCGGAAAGGATAAGGAATCTGCCTAGAAGCAGCTACAGCAAGTGATAAAGTCAGAACTGAAGCCCTGGTCTGACCAGCCCCACTGCCCAAGTTTGTAATAACTGCAGAGCCGCACACAGGCCAGAGTTTTCTCGCCGGACACCAGCTCGGGGACGGTGGCCATGGTGACTACAGTGTGAGGATCTCCCGAGCAGGAAATACGGGGTCAGAGAGCAGGCTCGGCTCTGCTCCCTGCTTCCTGGGGTTTTGCCTAGAAGAGCCATGCCTTTCCTCAATAAAGTCCCCATTGACACACCCCGAGCAGTACTGAAGACACCAGGCCTGTCCTTCTCCACAGCTCCCAGTGACCCAAAAGGTGCCGGGCTCCACGCCCTCCTGGAACACTGAAGCAAGAATTTAACAAGTTTTTAAGTAGACACTTACCTTGCCATCCCAGCACATTTCTTGAAAATTCAACCACTGCCAGCTGCATTCCCAAGCACACGCCTTGCAGGTGGGAGGGAAAAACAAAGGAAGCCCCACTGAAAAGGTTGCAATCCCACGCCCCCCGCAGCCTGCTGGGGCGGCGTCCTGCCGGCCCTCGGCACTCCACCTGCAAACCCTCCCAACTTCCTGCGATGGACAAGCACCCTGCCTATGGTTTATCTGTATCAGATTTCAAACACTGGATCTAAGTGTATGTGAAAACTCCAGGTTTGGGAAGTTAGTCAGTTTTAGAAATAAACAATATTCTATTCAGTACTTCAAAAAGTCAAGTTTTCCTACCCCATCTCATTAAGTTGCCATTACAATTGGTCAAGTTGAAAATCACTTAAATCTGCTGCACTAGGAAGCATCCCAAATCACTTCCCTCAATTACAGTCAGCTGGTGCAAGTGAGGGTGGGAAACCAGTCTCTCATGTCTTTCCCAAAAGCCAAGTTCAGTAAATAGACAAGATTTCCTGATATTTCATTCGTTGAGACTTCCAGTACATCTACATGCAACTCGAAGTTTAAACTTCACATTTTAAAGGAGGGTTTAAATTTCTCCCAAACCAGAAAGGCCTGCATTCCGTTTCGGTAGTCCCATCTCACACACAGCTCCTGCTGGCACCCTCCTGTGTTCTCCCCTGCATCTTACCCAGAAAGGGTTTCTTCTGCTTCCGAGCCCAGGCGATAGCTTGGATTTTCCCTTCTGTCCCTCGAACGCCGAATCCCCCTGGGACCAGCACTCCACTGTACAAGAGAGCACAGCACAAGGCGACCCCCTTTCCACCAGTCCGGCTCCCAAAAACCGCCCACGAAGCCACTTCCCAGACAACGATGCGGTGGAGTTACTGCATACGCTTTGCACTGGACTATGCCTGTGATTTCAGGGTCGCCAGTGAGCTGAACGGAGACACCATGAACTTAGAAAACGCACACAATCACGGACTTTTCTTAGTGATGTTACAAAGTGCTTATAACAAACAAAAAAAATAAAAGATGCTATACAGAACTGTAATATTGCTACCCTGCAGTGCTGGTCACTGGTACAGCCTCTTTCCTAATTTTTAATCTGTATTAATGTAAACACAATTTTTTTAACCTCTTGGTTCCCTGTGATCCCCAGGTAGGAAGGGGCCTTTCTTCATCAGCTCAGGGTGCCACACTGACCTAGGGTCTCAAGCCACAGTCGCCATAACAATCAATTCTTCTTGTGAACTAAAAATTCTTGCTAAAGTTTTATGATTATAAATAGCAACTGCTGAAAACAAAATACTCATGAGACTCTACTGACAGATACTCATCAAATCTTCTGGATGAAAATCTTTGAATAAGCCTCTCATCAACAGGTGCATACAGCAAACAGTATCAATAAAATTAGAACAAGTTCTCTTCAGATTCAACTACACTGATAAGCTATATTTTGGTGAAGTTTAAATCATCCAGTATTGTAGTCTTTTCAATAATTAAAAGATAGTTAAACAAGCAGATTTACTACCAGCACAGGAAAGCACAGCACTTTGCCCATTAAAACAACCCCAAGCCGTCCTGACTAACGTGGCTCCGTAGGTTGGGCGTCGTCAAAGTGAAAGGTCGCCGGTTCAATTCCTGTTCAGGGCTCCCTCCGTCGGAGCACGCACAAGAGGCAACCAAGTGGTGTTTCTCTCACATATCGGTGTTTCTCTCCCTTTCTCCCTCCCCTTCCCTCTCTCTAAAAATAAATAAAGTCTTAAAAAAAAACCCCAAACAAACAAAAAACAAAAACACCCCAGGCCCCTGAAAAGCAGAGGCAGAGCTACTCACTGGGCGCTGCAGAGCTTCTGCCAGGCTTCGTGGTAGCGCACGGGCTCCTCCTGCAAGGTGCTCGGCTCCAAGTCTGTGGAATCGATGTACTGGGAGCAGTCGGGCGGGAGAGAAGCAGCGGCCTGTGACTCCAGAGCCGCGTACTTTCACAACTTCTAAGTAGTCTTATCAATGTCCCATTTTCTCAATTTTAAAATAGTTTTAAAATGATACTCTTGATAGATTTAATCCTAGTAATCACTTAAAACAAACTTTAAAATCCTCCTAGTTTAAAACAGAAGCATTTCCTTCAATATCGGTTAGCTCCCAAACCCATCTCCATCCGCTCAATGCTCTATCCGTTTAGGACCCGCCGGAGCAGACCCCAGAGTGTTCTCTCTGTTCAATTTTCCCCTGTCCTTCCTCTTCCCAGACTGCTGTCCACCTTTCTCAACTTCATTGAAGTTTAATTCACATACAGTAAAACATAAGCACAGTATCTGTCCCAAGCCTCAAGCAGACACTCCACTGCCTCGAGTAGACAAGGGGCCATTTTGTGGCCACTCTGATGAGTTTCATCACTCAGAGGTGTGACACCCTCAACCTTGATCCAGATGTAAAAGGTTACTGTCACCCCCAAAAGCTCCCTTTGCCCCCCTGCAAACAACGTCCTGCCTGCTTTCTATCGTCACAGGTTTTGCATCTTCTAGAACGTCACATAACTGGCACCATGCAGTATGTAGCCTGCTCTGTCTGGCTTCTTTTATTCAGTATAATGTTTTTGAGATTTATCCATATTGCTGTGTATATCACAGTATGTTCCTCTTTATTGCTGAGCAGTTGTTCATTGTAGGAATATACCACAACGTGTTTATACACTGACTTGTTCTGGGCATTTGGGTTGTTTCCAGATTTTGGCTATTATGAGTAATTGGTTTATTTATATAAAAATACTCTTTGTAGACATGTCTTCATTTCTTGAGTAAATATCTGGGAGGGGAAGGCTGGGTCACAGAGTCAGTGCACGTGTAACTTTACAGGAAACTGCCAGGCTGTTTTCTAAGGCGGTCACACCATTTTACATTCCCACCAGCAAAATGTGACTTCTACATCCTTGCCACTCTGGTCAGTGTGCGCTGGTATCTCACTGTGATTTAATTTGCATTTATTTCCCTGACAAAGAAAGATGTTGAGCATCTTTTCACATATATCATGGGCATCTTTTCTGAAAGTGTTCAAATCTTTTACCCATTTTTTAAATTAGATTGTTCAACTGCCTATTTCTTCCTGCCCTGACTTCTCTGAATGTTAAGACAAGATCCAAGCATAGCCTAGCTGAAGAGGTGCATGACCCGGTTTCCACCGGCCTAACCTCCAGACACCCGCCAACTCTTCCCAGTCTCCAGGCCCTTGGATATGCTCTACCTTCTGTAGGGAATGCCCTTCCATTCTGCCTCACCCATCTTCCCAAGTTCACCCAGGTGTCCCTCCGTGAGGAAGTCTACCTCACACGTCTACCAAGCCGGATCACCTGTCTCCTGTGTGCTCCTGTCACACCCTAGAGACCCCACCGCCATTGTAGTCACCTCTCACCTCTACCATCTAACACACAATAGGCACAGACCATATCCAAGCGGATGAAACAAATGAATGATCCAAAGAACGAGCAAAAAAATAAGTCAGGGCAGTGTAATGAGGTCCCATAATTCTTAAAAAATGTGTAACAAGTCTTTCTACAGGAATCTGCTCACCAACACAAAGCAAGCTAAATTATCACACTGAGAAACACCTGGAGAAACAGGAGGCCAACCCCGGCGTCCGTGGTGAGCAATTTCCTCCTGAAAAGCTCCAGCTGGGAGCTACAACGCAGGGGAAAAGGTATGAAAGGTGCAGGTAGGAGGTTCTCCAGGAGGGTGAACACACACAGTACTTCCTCCGTGCCAGGCACAGCACTCGGCACATCCTATGAACTCAGTTAATTCTTACAGCGACCTGAAGAGGAAGGTGCTATCACTATCCCTTTTGAAAGGGGAGGAATCTGAGGCACAAAGAGGGTTAAGTAACGTGCGCAGGGTCCCATACCCTATAAGGGACAAAGCCAGAATCTGAACCCTGGCTGTGTGGCTCTGGGCCCCATGAACCACTCTCGACACTCCGCTGCCTCAAGGAGACAGGCCGGGCCACGTGCTGACACTGCACCAGCTCAGCTCTGCCCACCTTGGCACAGAGCAGAACTCATAGCTGCTATTTACTGGGTCCCGCCCACGTGCCCAGCACTGACTAGGCAGCTGGACGCATATTTCAGAAAAACCTCCCAGCTCTGCGGGGTGGGGGTGGATATTAGCGTTCCCACTTCACAAACGAGGGAACTGGAACCACAAGTTGTTCAAAGTGCCTCTGGCCAGCCAGGGCTCCCCCATCCCCATGGGCAATTTTACTTGGTCACTTGATATTCAGACCCAAGCATTCACTGTCCCTCAGCTTCTACCCTGATCATCTCTCCCCTTCATTAGTTCCTTAAAATGCTCTACTGTTCTCTCAAAGCCAGGAGCCCACCGTAAATCTTTTCTACTCCTAAAAAAATATTCTGAGCTCTGAAAACATAAAGCAGATATGCAGCACGTATGGAACTGCAGGTGGCCTTCGTCTTCACGCCTCAGCTGTGCCTGCCCCTCGCTCCTTACCTTGATTTCCAACTTGTGGTTGATGGCCAGTGCAGAATGCTCCAGAGCTTTAATGACAGAGGCGTACGAGTCTGAGAACTTAGTGTACTTGCCCACAAGGGCAATAGAGCAGGTCTCCAGCAAGCGATCGTATCTATCAATCAAAGGTCAAGAATCAACAAATTAGAGTGTACATACAACCATCAGATCAAAACTCCTTTTAAAGAGAAGAAAAACAAGTCTGGGAAGGATTTAATGGGAGCAGCTATTATCTGAGTTCTATGTACCAAATGGTAAAGAGGAAACAGTTTTCAGATCAATGTGGCAGACTCTTTAACAAAATTTAGAAGCTGTTACAAAGAGATGGCTTCGAAATCTCAAGCATACTGGGGTGGTGAACACACAATACAATATATATAGATGATGTATTATAGAACTGCACATCTGAAACCTACATAGTTTTATTAACCAATGTCACCCCAATAAATTAAAAAAAAAATCTCACACATGTTTTACAGAAAATTAAAATCCCAAAGGGCAAAAAATCTAACAGACAATTCACAAGAGTGAACGTGATAAAGGGAATAGTCAAATATATTATAGGGCATACACTCAACAGTTCATATGCATTAAAAATTTCCATTATAAAGTTTAATTAGTAACAAAGTAAAAATGTTTATAGTATTTTATGAAAAAGGATCCGAGAACTGTGTGCTATTGTTGTAGCTACATGAAGATATACATATAAATGAACAAAGTCTGAAAGGGAAAATGTCAAAATGAAAATATCATAGCAATGAAATGTGTGGTTCCTCCCCAAAATGCTCAGTAATATCATCATGTTAATTTTGCACCTACAGTAAGGCACACCCAGTGCTCCGAGGCCCTGCGTGAAGGTATCTGACGTGATATGTGAGTATCACATAGGTGCAGGAGGAAAGGAGAATGGAGACAGTTCTCAAAGTGACGCATTCTGGCAGCAGTAGTACAAGAAGACTGTCATCTTTGCGGGTTCTTTTCTGGTGCGGGGTGAGTTCCCAAACCCAGCTCAGACATTCAGAATGCTACTCAGAAGTGCTCCCGCCACAGCCAGCCAATCTGCATGGGCCCTGGGTATGTGCGCTGACCCACTGCCACTGGGGTGCCTGTTTGCACTGATTTTCTAGTTGACGGGAGACAAGGGTTTTGTGTAATCTGAACTCACTCGTGACCTGAGCCAACTCTACCAGGACTTCCTCATCCATGATGCAACTGCATGAGGCCAAGAGCCTTTCTTAATGCCCCTTACCATTTATAACCTTTTCTAACAGAGTTGAGATAGCACAAGTAAGAGTTGAATTCCCTGAGCCCCTACAAAAGAGAGAACTAGAACTCTCAGCAAACCTGTCAGCCATCTCCTTCCACTTCATCAGCATTCTTCGTGACTGCCTCTCAACAGGAAGGTCAAGTCTTCTAAGAAAATAATCGACAACCCCCTGCTCCTCTAATAACAAGGGGACTCGGTAGATGGACGAGACATCGTGGACACAAATCACCTGTTTAAAAAGCAGAAGAGGTTATTTAATAAAAACAAACAAAAGCTAACTGGGTTGACAGCCTCCTACTAGCTATATGACCCTGGGAAAATAACTGTTCCAGATCTGAAAATAGAAAAAAGGGCAATTTTCTAGAAAAAAAAATAAATTATCAAAACCAACTAACTGAAGAAGAATTTGAAAATAGTGGTCAGAGTGGAGGGGGGCAAAAGGGAAAACTGGGACAACCATAATAGCATAATCAATAAAATATAACAAAAAATAAAATAAAATAAAATAGCTAATCTCTTATAAACATGGATATAAAAAATTTTTTTTAAAATAGCACAAACCAAACTACAAATGTAGTTTAAAAAAAAGAAAATCATGTCCAAGTAGGATCTGTCCCCAGGACCGTGGCTCTCAAATCTGGCTATACATTGGGATCACTTGGGGGAGCTTACAAAAATCCCTAAGACTGCTACACCCCACAGTATCTCTGGGAGCAGGAGGCAGGCATCAGTACTCTTTAAAGCAGAGTTTGAGAATCACCACATTCGGAAATTTAACAGCAGAATTCACTACATGAACAGATTAAAGGAGAGGAAAAAAATACCTCAATGGATGCAGGTTTAATTAAAAATTCAAAACCTATTCGTAATAAAAATCCTTGGTAAATTAGGAGTTTTAGGGAAAATATTTTTTAAAACCCACAGTAAATATAACTTAGTTGCTATTTAATATTAATGCAAAAGTCTGGAACAAGGCAAAACTGGCCACTATCACTACTTTTATTCAGTGATGCAGTAGAGGCCTTAGCCATTACAATTAGATTAAGAAAAAAAAAGTATATGAACTGAAAAATAGACAATTACCACTAATTGCATACAATATTATTGTTTAATCCATAAAAAACAAGAAAATCGCAGATGAACAATCAGAACAGGATTTTAGTAATGTTAGCTTGGCTTGAGATCAGCAGGGTTTCCTATACATGGATCATATTTAATCATGAAATTGAATGTTTTAAAATATGCCATTCATGTAGTAAATTATAAATACCTATATATAAATCTAAAAAACTTTTCAAACATAAGTAAATCTAAAAAGCACTTTCATAAAGAAAATTATAGATTATTAAAGGATAGCTCTGTCCACAAACGGAGCTGGCCCAGCTGGGTATCTACCGGCAAAAAGATGACTTTCAAATTTTCTTGAAAGGTTACTATATGTAAAAGTTAACTCACAAAGGACCTTAAGATCTAAGGTAACACCTAAAATTGTAAAAGTTTTATAAAAAGACATAGAAGACAATCCTTATGGCCTTAGTTAAATAGAGTACTTAGAAATGATACCAAAAGCATAATGTATAAAGAAAAAAAATGGATAAATTGGAGTCCATCAAAATGCAAAAGCTTCTGTGCTCCAAAGGAGAGCATTAAGAAAATGAAAAGAAAAGTCACGGGCTGGGAGAAAAAAATGTGCAAATCATATCTGATAAAAGACTTACATTCAGAACATATAAAGAACTCTTATAACTCAATTAGATAAGCAAAGCAATTAAAAAACAGGCATAAAATTTGAAGTTCAGATTTAAATATAGAAATACTTGTCACATTTTTAAAATGAATAATTTTAATGACAACCTATTCTTTAACAGAACTGAATTACCTTCATTTGCTAGGATTAGAAATGTCTAAAATAATTGAAATGTGGAAGCATTTTTCTCAGTCTATTGAGATCTTGCTTCTAGGAATGTCCTTGGTTTGGCTCAAATAAACTCATAAAAATTTTCTACAGTTCTGACGTTCTTATGCTGAGAAATACAGCCAGTTCAAAATGCAGTCTTAGCTGCCATCCCAAAGGAGTTGCCTTGTGTGTCTTACTTCTCAAACCTTTAAAATGTTAAATAGGACAAATAACCTTTGGACTGGGAGAACCAACATTACATTCCAAACAAGTGTTTACAAAGCTAACACGAAAACACAAATTCTGACTACTGAACAGAAAATTAAAGGCATTGTTTAGAATCAGCACCACCATGCACAGCTAAAGAATAACTTTGCTTATTTGCACCTACAGAAGTTCCTTCTTGAACTTATTAACACCAACAGAAATTCCTTCCTTCTGTTCATGTAACTATTCTTTTTTTCTTTCTCACAGAAACCTCTTGCTTCTACCCTCCGACTGGAACAGTTTGGGTGTTTCCCAAATAACAACAACAACAAAATTAGTAATAATAATAAAATAATAATTGAAGTACATGATAAAAAGGCTGTTGATAACAATGAAATTATTCTGATGTTCCACCTATCTGTTATGACTCTCTTAATCCCGGCTCAGGAATCACACCCGGGAACACTGGTTGCAGGCCCCAGGCTACCCTCACACGCCAAAGCCGACTCCATGTCACCATGGAGGTGACAGTTGCCTCTGTGATGTCTGAAAGGCTTTCCTCTTGCTCCCTTCACTTCAATGCCCAGCCACTGATTTTAATACTTCTATATTCACTTCCATATTCCAGATAGTTTCGTAAATGGGTTTCTCTCACTTCAGCCCTGCTGTTTCACTCTCCCTCTCTAGGCCAGCTGGGCTCCCCTCTCAGTCTCCTGATCCTCGAATAACCTGGTAGCAAAACAAAGCATCTACAACTTAATCATAAAACCCTTCAAATTCATAAAAACTCTCCTTCAGCCAAACCCAACCAAATCTACAATCTCAACTTATCACCCCTAGAATTTGCATGCCATGCACCACACGTAGATGTATCACAGTTCCAAAATTTTGAATTTCCTGTACCGCAGGTACCCTCCATTTGCACAGGTAACAAAAAGACTATGAAACAGGCTTAGAGTCTACGACACCTTACACACCAGGCACCAGGAATGTGAAGCTGAATAAAGCGATCCTGCCCTCAAGAAGCTCAAAGTCGATAAGGGGAAACACACAGACCACCAGTACTGATGAGCCCAGTGAAGGATTAACCTGAGGTTCAAGAGTGAGGAGGTTTGGCAGGTAAAGTTGCTCAGTGTCCTAGGTAGGTACCAAAGGAAGAAAATGAACAGGAAAATTGTGAAGGTAAGAGACAGAAGGAGACGCCCGTTCAGCATGGCTACAGCAAACAGTACAAGAAGTGGGGAGAGAAGAGGCAGGAGAGGTGAAGTTCTTTCAGGAACCACAAGACACAAAGTAATGAAGTCACAGAGCCAACAGGGACCAGTTCTTCTAGGGAACAATCAGGATCTCGAATCCTGAAATAACAACAAGCCTTATGAAACTGGTTAAGAGACTTTAGGATAATTAGAAACAAAAAATGAAGATGGAACTTCTACTCACTTGTTCAGGTTCAACATGGCAGAACATTGATATCTTCTCTTTCACTGATGTGTCAAGAGGATTTGAGCACCTACACACAACCTGGTAGTAAAGAAAGCAAGACGTTTAGATGGGAGTGGTTACAAAGTTAGGTTTCTCTCCTGACTGAAATTAAAATAGATATCACATTGTTAAGCTAATTCCTAGCACAATGCGTCTACCTTATGACAATATTACCTGTTTGCAAAACTGAAATTCCTAAATCCCAAGCTGGAAAACGTAACAGAGTGGCAGTACAAATGAACAGATTACTGAACTGCGAGAGCCAACTGGGGTTTACTCAATCACTGTTCTTGGTTAGGAGGGAAGAGAGAATAAATGACTGCTGAGAAGAGATGTAAGATATGACCACACACATGCCAGGAAAGGAAATCTTTGTAAACTACATCTCCAGTTCAAAGAACTAGACTTACTTCTCCACCATCAATTAAAAGTATGCCAAGAAAACAAAGGACTTGTGTGCCACAGAAGAGAGATTTTAATTAGACACACAAGATGAGGCTGAAACCAGGTAATCAGGAAATCTTACCAGGTCAGGAGAAAGCCCAAGGCCTCGGAGTTCCCGAACACTATTCTGGGTAGGTTTAGTTTTCTGTTCCCCCGTTGAACTTGGCTATTTTACAAAAGGAAGAAAGAGTCAATTTCTGTGTGATGGGAATTTTCAAGTATGACTTCCCTGAACGCCTTTTTAATGGGAAAATAGATTATTTGACCATTTATCTAATTTAGTTTTTATTTTTGTAAAAGTTACACATGCATATATTTTAGAGTCAAATAGCTCTACAAAGTTTGTCCAAACACCAGTAGCACCAAACCCTAAAGACAGTCTTTCACCCTTTTAACTAATCCTTCTGGTATGCTTTCCTGCTACTTCTTGACATTTAGTCTGAGTCGTTTTCTAATGATTTCCCTGTTAGAGACTATACACGCACCCATCCTGTACCTGCAGCCCCCGTCATGTCATGATCCCTCCTCGGTGCTCACGGCGTTTGAAAATACTTAAACACTGTCCACAGTTAAACCGTGTGCCATACTTTTCCTTTCTGGTCCAAATGTTTGCTTTGTTTTGTTGGTAGGCTGAGCTTTCTATGTACTAAATTATCTGTATTCTCCTCTCACACTTAACAGACCCATTTGCTGGGTATAGAATTGAGGTTAAAAATCGTTTTCCCAAGAATTTTTAGGTTAAAAATCGTTTTCCCAAGAACTATCTTTTAGCTTCCAGTATTGCTGATGAGAAGTCAAATGCCATAGTGAGTCCTGATGTTTCTCTTTAGAGTCTTTTAGAATTTCTGCCCCATTATCCTGAAGTTTCACAGTGATGTGCCTTGGTGCCGCTCACTTCTCATTCAATATCCTAGGCATTCACTGGGCCCTTTCAATCTAGAAACTCCTGTCTGGAAATTTCCTTGAGCTGTTCAGTTACATTTCTTTTTTCTATAAAGGGCCAGATAATAAATATTTTAGGTTTTGTTGGCCATACAGTCTCTGTCACAACTACTCAGCTCTTCTGTTTTAATACAAAAGCAGATGGACAATACATAAACATAAGGGTGTGGTTGTATTTCCGTAACATTTTATTTTCAAAACAGGGGCTGGGTTGATTTGGTCTGTGGGGCATAATTTATAAATCCCTCGTTCAGACAGATTCCTTTCCTCTCCATTTATGTTATTTTTGGGGAAATCCTATTGTCACACTTTCTTGCCTTTTCCTCTATTTTCTCTCTCTTGGTCTTTCTGCTCTACTTCCTATATTTCCTCAACCTTCTTTCTCTTAAATTTTTTAATTCTGTTACCCAATTATTAATTTCCAAGAATTCTTCTCTGTTCTCTGAATGTTCCCTCCTTAGGGTATTCAGCTTTGTTTAATGGATGCAGTTTATCTCCTCTTAATTCCAAGGCTATTCATGACAGATCGCTAAGTTTCCTACTCCCTGCAGAGCTTCAATTTCCTCTAAGTTTCTTTCTTTCCTGTTGTTTTGGTCTCTTGCATGTTAGATACTTTCTCCAAATGTCTGGTGATGACGGGCTGCCAGCGCATATTTAAAAGCTAACTAGAGGTTCTGTGAAGGTGGGATTTGTCCACCAGGGACCTCACTCTGGGAACCCACTGGTCTGTTTCACAGGGGAGCCTCTGAAGGCAGTGTGTTTTCTCCTGGGCTAGTCATATACCCCAAGAAGAGTCTTACAATCAACAACGTGGGAGGGCTGGGCCTGGCTGTGATGATTCTGGGAATCAAGTGGCAAAAGAAGGTAGGGTGTCTCAAGCGCATAAAGTTACACTTAACCCCATGTTTTTAGTTCAGTATTACTGCCCTCAACTGCCCCTAGTGTCTGCTCATCCAGAATACCTCTTCAGAGGAAAAAAAAACCCCTCCAGTCTTCTGCTAAGGTGGGGGAGGGGCTAATGCCCCACTGTGCACATCGGGAAGGGGACATGGGCCTCTAACTGCTTCTGAACAGCAGTTATGAGCCCCACCCTTACTCCCACTCCCAGAGGTACCAGATGTTGCCCATTCCTGAGCCTCTAGGGGTTCTGCAGGGCACAGGGTTGTTTCTCTGCTTTCCCTGACGCAGGCTTAGGATCCAGCTCTCCCAGGTCTGCTATGTCAGTCTGTACATGTCCATCTGCTTTCTGCCTTCCTAATTTCTGTTACTGTTCACTCCTCTCACAGTATTTATCTTTGTGAGTTTTTGTCTATAAAACAATTCCCTTTACTGTAGCTGTCATGGGGCTTTGCCATGTGGTTAAAGACAAATGAACATGTTCAACCCACCAGTTTTAATTACAACGTCCCTGATTAACTTTCCAAATGGTTCCCACTGGATCTTTTTTCCCCCAAGATTTTATTTATTTATTTTTAGAGAAAGAAGAAGGGAGGGAGAAAGAAAAACATCGACATGTGGGAGAAACATCGATGGACTACCTCTCACTTGCTCCCAACTGGGGACCTGGCCTGCAACCCAGGCATCTGCCCTGACTGAAAATCGAACCAGCGACCTTACCTTTCATTTTGCGAGGACAATGCCCAACCCACTGAGCCCCACTGGTCAGAGCCCCACTGGATTTTTTCAAAAGTATGGTTATAATTATTTAAAATTCATTAAAAAGTTTCTTTTTTTCCTGCTTCCTGCTGCTCAAATATTTAAAACAGGAAAGAAGCAAAAATCATCCTTTTCTCCCTCCTCTCCATTTCCCCAAAGGAAAGTTTTGAATGACTTACCTGAGGAACCAGACTAACATGAATATTACAAAAGTTCTCTCTTTTGACCTTGAACTGGAACTGACGGAAGGCCTCAATAAAGGGCATGCTTTCTATATCTCCTACTGTTCCACCGAGCTAGAAGAACAAAGTTATTTCAGAGGTTAAGCACTAAACCTTCCTCCTGTGGTTTAGTTATCTAACAAAGACACTGGGTCATCTCAATTCCATGATCCGAAGCAGTGTAATACAGACTCTTTGGACCCATATAGTGCCAATTAACAGTAATTAGACATTTCTTTGTGCTAAAAGATTACCTTTTTGGATGGGCTTACCATTCCCCAGGGTCATCATGAGTCATGGATCTTTCCAGATCATTTCAAGAAAAAGGTCAAGTGAAAGCTGTACTACGAATTTTATTTGTAGGAGAGTCACAAAGCAAAGAAACCTAAATCGTACTCACTTAGCCACATATAACTTTTGTATTAAAAATCATCCGTTACAAACTGCTGAAACTTTCAAGTCTCCTGTTTTCGCAGGAACACTGAGCTCCACCAGCTAGGATCTATAAAGCTGGAGTACAGAAACCGAAACCAAAGGGACTCACCCATTTCAGAGACAAAAATGTGTCACAGTCTCTGCTACATGAACATATAAATGCTGAAAAAGGAGAATCACTTAGGCAAAGTATCACTGTGGATGACTTGGCCAATCCACATGACTGTCGCTGTGTCCTCACCTACACATGGCAGTAGGAGGGGTCAAGGGCTTAGCTGGGAATCGTCTAATCAGCTGCTGATGGCTGACTAAGGGGGTGAATGTGGACATTTGGTCACCTACTCAGGAATCATGGAGTTTAGAAAAAGACTCATACACACCTCAATAACACACACTTGAGGTTCTAGGCCATCTTCGTCCACAGGTATTAATGCCTGTCTCATAACCCACTCCTGGATTGCATCTGTGATGTGAGGGACAACTGAGAAGGACAAAAGAAGTATGTGACTCACACTTTTCCATCAGCATTGACGAGACAGACACACTTAAGGTGGCAACAAATGGCAGCACTCTTTACTGTGACAGAGAGGCAAAGGGTTCACAAAAATATCGAGACCACTCTTAAATTTAGGCCTTAAAAAAATCTTTGGGCTCACACTCCCACAGCCTCCTTTCCAGATGTCCAACTGGTGGCTGGAAACACTACAATAGAATAGGGCTGAGAGTGGTGTCCTAACCCACATCAGAGCTCTGGCTCCTGAGCAAGTTGACCTGGCTGCGCGGCCATGTGACAGACACATGGCCGCCCCACTGCCTACAGCTGAAGGTGGGCATATTACACCAGGTGCTTTTCCAGGAACAAGGCAAACGAGGACCCTGTTCCATTATGTTTCCAGATTCCCAAAGGGGAGACAATCCACTGCTGAGAGACAGTACAGTGTAGCAGAGTGGTGGAGCACAATATCTGGGCTCAGGATGTCCGGATTCACATCTCAGTTCCACCACTCATTAGGAGAGGGTCTTTGGGTAAATTACTGAACTATTCTTAAGCTCAATTTCCCTACCCATGAACTGGAGGGAACAGCTTCTATTCTATAAAGCTGTGGAAATTATATGAGACAGCACTGGTAAAATGCTAAGCAGAGTGCCAACCATGTCAGTGCTCAATGAATGCCAGCTATTGCTAAACACTCTCAAAAATCATAGCTGTCAGGCTCTGATGGCAAATTCCTAAGGGGCAGAGATTACTGTTTAACTTGCTATGTATAGAGCCAGCAGTGCCTCAAGCACAAGGATATTCATTATCGGTTCCACACAGATCAGCCAAAGTGATCTTTTAAAAATGCAAATTAGAGTTTATGTTCTAAAATCCAAACTCCAGGCTGTGGCCCAGTAGGCCCCACGTGACTTGGCTGCACCCGTCACCTACCTCTCTGACCATCACCCTGGGTCACTGCTGCCTGCCGTTTCCATGCCCAAGCCCTCTGTGGTCTTGGGCGTCTGTACATGTTATGCACGTGCTCCCCTCCCCGCATTCCTCCCACAGCTGTCCTCGCGGCTCACACGTCCTCTCCTTGGAGGCTTTCCCTGACCACCTGCCCAGCCAGCTCTTCCCCACCACTTTCTCAATCTCTCTTCGCTCCTCTCCTGTCACAGTTCCTGTCAGACGTCTCATTCCATGTGTCTGTAACCTCCACAAGGGCAATGGCATTTTTGATCTTGTTCATCAAGTATTCTCAGCACCGGGAGGTCTGACCACAGTGAGCATTCACAACATATTTGATGGGTGAATGAATAAACGGATAAATACACCGGAGCCTAGAACAACAAACTACATAATCAAGATCATTATAATTCCAAACTGATCCCTTTGTGTGTGTCAGGAACTCAAGAGAAACACTTTACTGACTTAGCGCCTTTAATCCTCCTAACATACCAGAGAAGTAGATACTGTTATTATCTTCATTTTGCAGAAAAGGAAAACAGATCTCAGAGACGTTAAGTAATCCGTCCACGTTCATAAGGCTGGTAAATGTCAGAGCTAAGGTGTAAACATGACCCAGTTAACCTAGAATCTTGGTCTGGGGCTGCTCACTGTCTGTGGGACCTGTGGCTACCAATCCAATATAGCCTAAAGCCAAAAGCAGATTTATTCTCATAACTCAGATAAAAGCTACTTTTCAGCAGTCCCCAAAATTTGGACTTATGCCATTACACTATACATGTGGTTTTCCAACCCCACCTTTTCCAAACCAGCACTTTTCTCAAATGAATGCTGTGCAAAACCCCAAGATGGAAAGCAGATGCAAGTGAAGCTGGGCTGGGGACAGCTCAGGAGGACCCAGAGACCGGCTTCTCAGACTCCCACTAAGAGCCATTTGCCCTGAGGACTAACCAATGTACACAATGGATGTTCGTGTCCCTCTCACTGCCTATACACAGCCACAACACACACACACACGCACATACACACACAGTCTGGCTTACTGCCCCAACCTAGTTGCCTTTATCACTTCACACTCACCACTATATAAAGACAACAGCTCTCTGGCCCTGACTGGTGTGGATCAGTGGGTTGGGAGTCCTCTTGCAACAAAAGGTTGCTGGTTCAATTCCCAGTCGGGGCACATGCGCGGGTTGCAGGCCAGGTCCCCAGTTGGGAGCATGCAAGAGGCAACTGATCAGTTTCTCCTGCACATTGATGTTTCTCTCCCTTTCACCCTCCCTTCCCCTCTCTCTAAAAATAAATACAATCTTAAAAAAAAAAAAAAAGACAACATTTTCTGGACTAAAATCATGCCACCAGACTGACAGCTTCAATGACCTCCACAGAGCAGCAATGGCTTCTTCAAGTTACTTTTTGAGTCAACTGAAGGCATATTTCAGTAACAATACACAAAAGAAATTCAACTGGTTAAGGTTTTTAAACTTTGAAGGCAAATGCGGTAATACCTTGGACAGTTTTCCCCAAGTAATCGCCTTTGCGTTCCTTGTTAATAACATACTGGTATATCTTTCCGGTGGTCAGATTATTGTCCTTGGTGAGGCGGATGTCAAGGAAACGCTCATAGTTACCCAGGTCAAGGTCTACTTCCCCACCGTCATCCAGCACAAAAACCTCACCTGGGGTAAACAGTAAAAATGTTTAGGGTAAGTGGAAAATACACATGCCATGGTACACTTTGTGTGCCAAAACATAAACACTCCACTAGAACAAAGGCTGCATCACCTATACACAAAGCAAAGAATTTATTTCTACATAACTAAATAGGACACAAAAGAAAAATCACCAACCATTCTCTAAAAGGTAACTTCACACACTTCCAGTCTGTCAATAAACTCAGTCTGAATCAGGAAGAGTTCTGAACAGCATGGAATGGAAGAAAATTACGGCCCCAAGGGCTGGGGACATATGGGACTTCACAGTTAATGTGGTGTCTGTTGTTTTCAGTGAAGACTACTACTTGAGCAAAGCAAGGTTCGAAATGTGATAAAAGCATGATTTAATTCAAAAGTTAAACAAGATATATGTATTAAGATCATGTTGATTCTAAAAGCCATCTTTTGGGCCACATTTTAGTCCTAAACAAAGTTGTAAAACTACAAAGTTTTTCCCATTTCTTTGTTTAACATTCATTCCTTGAAACGTCAGTCTAGAAATTTTGCCCAGAATGGTTCATTCCTACCATCACAATAAGATAAAAGCTCAAAAACAGGGAAGGATAAAAAAGTATTATTCTCCCCCTCAGAGAGAGAACTCGTTCTCTGCTCAGGAATTCTGTATGAAATATTGCTCCAATATGCCCCTCTTTTCCTGTCGCTATTTATTATATTAACATTTTTGCCCTGGTGATACTCATCCTTATAGATTTTTACCTCAACATTAGAAAGTAGCAGTATGAAAACAGAATTTAAAAACTTAAAAAGTATGTTTTAACAATACATCTACCCCCAATTTTAAGCAAATAATCTTTTAGGTCATTCAGACAGCCACGTATCCACAGATGACAGGTACTCTCCTAGCCTCTCTTAACAGTGTCAACTTCTCACTCACCTCAAAAGATGTTCAGTATATTATCCGAACTCTGTTAGCAAAACAGAATCTCCAGCTTACATGTCACCCAACTCCAGCCTTTATCTGTGGCCTAAATTCCTACATGGTGGTCCTTTAGCCTAGTTGAATGAACATACCCCCATCAAAGGAACTCGCAACTTCTGGAAGTCAGTTACCTCAGTCTTGGAGAGCGCTTGTTATTACAAAGATCTTTCTTATATCACGGAAAAATCTACTCCTTTATAACTTCTTTCCATGCATCCTATTTCTAAAGCTTGGGGCCACAAAGAATAAATATAACCCATCTTCTCAAATAGTTGAAGAAAGTTATTATGTCACCAGATTACCTTTTTTTCAATCAACGTGACAAATTTTCACTCAGTCACCAAAAAGATAATTTCTATTATTTCAGTTACAGAAACCTCTAGACTCTAATCACTACATTGCATATTAAGACTGCTGCTTCCTCGCCCTGACCTGCATGGCTCAGTTAGTTGAGTGTCCTGCAAAGCGAAGAGTCGCCGGGTCGATTCCCCATCAGGGCACATGCCTGGGTTGCGGCCCAGATCTCAGTTGGGGGGGCATGCAAGAGGCAGATGATCAATGTTTCTCTCAGACATCAGTGTTTCTCTCCCTGTCTTCCTCCCTCCCTTCCCCTCTCTCTAAAAATAAATAAGAAAGGGGAGAGGAGGGGAGGGGAGGGGAGATTTCTCCTTCCTCTCTGTCCAGGTGAGAAAAGTATTATTCTGCTACTCTAAGGACCTTTTTAGAAGTCAAGAAATGGAAGTTATGTTACGCAAAAATACACACAATTTCCAAGGGCTGACTGACATGTTTTTGTACATATTACACAATTGTTTTCTTAAAAGAAAAAAGAAATAAAAATACGCTTTGCTTACCATGCTCATAAGGAGAGAATGTTCCTGCGTCAATGTTGATGTACGGGTCGATTTTAATTGAAGTTACATGTAAACCGCACGACTTCAGTATTGTGCCCACACTGCTGGCAATGATTCCTTTTCCGATTCCTGATATAACACCACCAGTAACTAGAATGTACTTCATTTTACTTTTTGACCTGCGAGAAGGAAAAATTATAGATTAAATATACCTCAACAAATCAAACTTATCTAGGTTCAAATGCTGGCTCTGCCACTTACTAGCTATAGCCCTCTTGGAGCCTTGGTTTCCCTGTCTGTCACATGACTTCGGAGAGTTGTTTTGTGGATTCTTGGATCACTGAATGGCTTCAGTCAAATATGAGTTGAAAAACAACTGCTAATCAAACAATGTATGTTTTTTATAAAAATAAAAAAATAAAAAAAAAAGCTTTGACAACAACACTGAGAGTCAACCTAATTTTAAAAAGTAGCTTCAAGCTATTGATAGAACACTATGCCCCAAATGTTGGCTGACATCACCACCAGACAATGGAATACCTGGCAGGTACCTCATTATTTTCCCTACATGGGGAAAACAATTTCACTCTTGGATGACCACTCTGATTTCCCATAAAATAGCGTCTTTGGCTAAAGTACACTGTAGCACCAAGAAAACATAGCTCCTCTAGGCTACGGAAGACAGAATGAAAGGAAAGAACTTTAACACTTAAAAGAAGTTGCAGTTAAATCTAAAAATCTTTTAATTAAAGACAGCTCTCTTCTATAGTTTAATAATAACTTACTCTTTTCCAGCAATCTCTCCCAGGTATGCCCTGAAGAGTTTCATATGTTGAAGAAAAGGGATAGCAGATAATAAATAGTATGAAGCACATAATGGGCAGAGAACTCAAAAAGAGGGCAGATGAGATTAAATTCAAAGAGCCAGACAGTTATGGCAGCGTCTGGAAGAAAGAGACTTGATGAATGATAAAAGCGAGGGGTGGATGCAAGACCAGCAGAAGCGAGGGGCAGGTGAAGAAAAGCACAGACAAGAAGAGGAGGAGACAGCGACAGGCTCACCAGGGAGAACTGATCACTGACCCACAGGTTCAGAGGCCCAAAAACATTGCTTGGTCAACAAACCTAAATGCGATGAAAATGAAAAACACAATCACCAAGGAGAGAGAGAGAGAGAATGCTTGCTTTGGCAAGGTCAGGTCCTTCTCTGGAAACACTTCATGTAAGGTCAAAAATAAGCCATGAAAAGGAAGAAGGAAACAGGAGGTCTGCTTAAACCAGTCCCTTCACCTGGCTCCTCCCCAAAGCAGGAATGAACACACTTGCCAAGGAGATAAAACGCTTAAAATGTCTTCCCCTGTCAGGAGGACACCGTGACCATGTCCTGCTCTTCCTCTCCTCTGTTGCATTTCCAAAAGCATGCTTCTTGGTTTCTACAAAATGCATAGGGGGTTCCCAAAAAGGGCTTAAGAACAGATAAATATGACAAATGCTGGAATACCAGTTAAACAGTCCATTGGTTTGACCTCTGGGCACCTTCAATAAGTTAACATTCAATGTGATCTCCAAAAAGGGGACTTGTTTGACCCCAAGTCCCTAACATTTAAGGAAAACACTTCTCTGACTGTTCCCTTACAGCTGAAGGATTCCTTACTGACACATGTATATTAGACCTGGATATATTTTAGACATCTCCTAGCCAGGTGTATCCCAGAGACTATGCCTGGTCTTACTAAATTCTGGATGTTCCTAGAAATTCTTCAGCCACTCTTGAGTGGGTTACAGGGTGAGAAGTCTCATCTCATCAATGTACATTTGAATTCCTCCAATTTTACTCTAAAAGGGTAACACCACTCTTTAGGGGTGATTCTTCCAGTCTCCCACAATGCCTGGCAATAATTATTCAATGTACTCAAAGACCAGGAAGGGGGCTAACAGGACTCATCCATTCACATTCATTGACTACCCACTGCTGTAAGTGTGTAAGGGCTACGGTGCCAGACACTCTGGGGACTATAGTTAATCAGATTTGGGCCCATACCTCAAGTTGCTGGCAGCCCAGTTTGAGACAAAACATTTACAAAGAAATGAGCAATCCAGTCATGGTGAGAGCAGAGCCACAGCATGTGAAGGGTATAAAACAGGAAGAAGAGCAGAAAGCTTTCAACTGCAACCCATCTAGAAGGTAAGAGAAATCCAAGGGTAGAGGACCCAGGCTGTTCCTGCTTTGTTGACCTGAAACTTGCAATGGGCCTTGAAGGGCTGACCGCATGACTTAAAGCATGGGAAAGGGAACAGAATGAACAGGAAGGCGAAGGCTATTTACGGAAAACAGAAGTAGGGCCAAGACAACTGATGGGGGGAAGAAGGGGAAGACAGTGGGAAATAAGTTGTTAAGTGTAGGCAAGGGGCCCAATCATGTGAAAACATGAATGTCCAATTTGGACTTTATTCTGAAGGTGATGGAGACATCTGAAGGTTTTCAAGCGCAAAAGTAACGAAAATCAAGATGCAGCAAAGCAATTCAACAAAGATGGAAAAAGGCTTCTGTTTTGTTTAATGTTGTGAGATCCAGTTCCAGCTCCATCACTTGGGTACTGAGACCTGTCAAGTCACTTAAGCTGCCTGAGTCCTTACATCTGTAAAATGGGGGTAAGAATCTCCACGTCACTTTTGTCAAAGAACTGCTGAGAATTCAAAATTATAATGTGTGGACGAAAATGCACGAACGCAGTGAACTTAACTTTAAAATGCAACATCTTCACCCCAGTGGCCGAGAAGGGAGGTGGCCGACTGTGGGGCTGAAGGGAACAGCACAGGGAGGCTGTTAGGCCCGGCGAGCTCCAAGGCCCCTTCCGCCACAGTAGTCGGGGTGCTCCGGAGAGGGCCGAAGCCAGGCCGTGGAACCTATCCCACAGCGACAAGCCTGTCTCGGATCTTCAACCGCCTCCTAGCGAGGTGACGGCCGTGCCCTGAGGCCGGAGGGACGTTCCCCGGGGCAGTCCGGATGGAGCAGCAGGTACGGGGTCCAGCGCTCTAATGCCCGCTCCGTCTCACGAGCCATCCTTGGCTTTGCGCTGCCTGGACCCGCAGCCCTTCCTGCTGCCTCACGCCCACTGCGGCCCGTCTCCCCAGCGGTACCCGGCCACGCGGCCCCGCGCGCGGGAGCCGGCTACTAGCCGGCCTGGCCGCCCGCCCCATTCCCGTTAGGCACGCAGCTCATTGGGCAGGCCGGTTACCTACATCACCCCTGATTGGTGGGAGCGGTGCCTGTCACTCGGCGGTAGGGCTGTCCCGCGCTGGGCTCAGCCCGGCCGCTGATTCCTGCACGAGAGAACAGCTCCCCCGGGATCTCTGGAGTCAGCGTACCTGAGGCCTGCTTCAAATCCTCCTGTCGTCTAAGGAGCTAAGAGGAGACGCACACAGCGGCCCCGGCAGCCAGTGAAGCAGCCCGGCCGCATGCGCCCGGCAGTCTTTCACGGAGGCGGGCCCAAGGCGGTGCGCACGCAGAGACAGGGGGCGGGACGGGCGCGCGGTCCCTCCCCGGGGCGGAGCCTGGATGCGCGCGACGCAGGGCCCCGAAGGCGCAGGCGCCTGGCGGACTAGGTTTCGCATCAGCCCGGGGGGCTGGTTGGAATCGTCCTTCTGCTCCTGACACTCTGGAGAAATAGCCATTCGAGACTGGGAAGGTTGTGGCATTTCTGCCGAGAAGCCTTTGTCATAGCCATTGGTGCAAGCTTCATCTCTTAACGGGGAGGAGGCCGTTTTTGGATATACATCTGGCAAATTCGTCACCTGGCTGCAGCCCCCTGCCCCAACAGCCTTCCAAAGTCTAGATCTATCGCACCGAGCCTCTGCACCCTCCTACCTTGTGAGCAGGATGGTCAAGGCTCCTGGTGGTGCGACTCCAACCCCATCTCTCCCGCTGTGCCTCCTGGGCCCTGGCCTCTAAAAAGGAAGCCCAAGAGGCTGGCTGGGCACGGGTTCCTTCCTCATCTAGCTCCCTTTCCTCTACATCTGCCCTGACAGTGACTGCTATAACTGGACAACCGTCCAGAGATGTACTGTATCATCCAACTAACGCTCACCGAGCACTCACTGTGCCACGCGCTGTGCTGGGCTCCAAGGGGCCCTGTCCTGGTCCAACATGCAGTGAGACCGACTAATCAGCTGATTACACTTAACGATATTTATTAAGTGCTTGCTGCTGAAGTTCCCGATGGCAGAGAAGTGAGAGTCTAGCAGGGGGACTGACCAAGCCAGTGAGGGTTGGGGATGCAGACAGGCAAGTCTTCCCTGAAAAGGGTGTCTTTAAAGCTGAGACCTGAAGTTTACTGGTAAAAGAAAGAGAAGGGAGAAATCAGAGTAAGAATGAGTGAGGCAGAAGTAAAGCCTGTGTAAACGCCCTGAAGCCCAGAGGAGCCTAGCAGAGCTGAATTGGAAAACCAGTGTAACTGCGTTGGAGAGAACCAAAGGAAGAGAGTCATGGTATCAGTCTGGAGAGGTGGGCAGAGCTATGCTATGCAGAGCATGATAGACTAAGTTAAGGATTTCTTTTCTCCTAAGGGCTGTGGAAACCATAGAAACGTTTAAGGAAGAGTCTTGTTTTTCTATTGAGTGGTGTATGCATGCACATAATTAATTTTTTTTTCACCTAACACTACACAAGGATTGACTTGAAAAGTAAGTCTCTTATCTCTGTACCCGTGTTTCTGTTTTCTTCCCTAGAAGCAATTTGTCACAAGTTCTTCTATATCTTCATTAGAGTTTTTTTAAATGTGTGATGTGATCAAATTTGTATTTCAGGAGAATAACTCAAACAAATGGATTTTTTTAAAAAACAGAAGGCTTGCCCTAGCTGGTGTGGCTCAGAGGATAGAGCGACAGACAGCCTGCGAACCAAACAGTCGAGGGCTCGATTCCCAGTGTAGGGGCTCATGCCTGGGTTGTGGGCCAGGTGCCCAGTAGGGGGCGCGTGAGACACAACCACACATTAATGTTTCCCTCCCTCCCTTCCCCTCTCTAAAAATAAATAAATAATAAATTAAAAAAACAGAGGGCTTCTGGCTCCTTCCAAATCTGGATCGCCACTGCTCCTACCCTGCCAAGCTGCCCAAGCCGCACTCAGCCCCCGACCTAAAACAGCCTTGGAATGTGTTTGAAATGTACAGCCACACATTCTTTCAAGTAGTATTTGGTGTTTATCACAGTGCCTGGGACATGATAGACTTGAGAACAAGACTTGAGAAGTAATGAAGATGCTGTAGGAGATATTGTACAAAAACAGGCCATTCACTCAGCCGCTCTTCTGGATGGCCACTTTACAATCCCCTCTCCTTCCTCAAACCTCTGCCATCCCGACCCCCATACTCTCTCAGCTGATAGTCTCAGTTCCTCTCTCACTGAAAAAATAGAAGTCACGAGGGGAACTTCCTTCAGCTCCCACCACTGTATCCATCAGTCTTTCTTCTGTGCACACAAGCTTGGCCTGCTTTCCGGTGCTATGGACAAACTGTACTGTGGGCAAACTGTGCTCCTGAAGGTCAACCTCTCCTCTTTGCCTCAAGTGCCTTATCCTCTCAACTCAAGAATGTCACTCTAGTTCTCCCCGCCGGCATCAACAACTCTTCCCTCTCTGCTAGGCTGTTTCCACTAGCATGATGCAATCTCTCCCATCTTAAAACCCCTTCTTGAGTACATTTTCCTGCTATTCCATTTCTCTTTGCTCCTTTTTAGCACAACTCCCAGAAAGTGTATTTGTACTTGCTGTCTCCAACTTCTTCCCTCACTCTTGAGCTCATTCCGATCATGCTATTGCTTGTGTAAGTTTACCAAAACTGTTCTTGTCAAAAATTAACTTCCATGTCCCCAGACCTCTTCTCTGTATTGCAACCTAGAATAACAAGTCCCAGGTAAAGATACCAGTGTGGCTCAATGCCCGTGGCTGAGTGCCCATGGTTTGAGTGCCCGTGTGTATTTGCATATTTCGCTGCTCTCTCCCCTACCTTGAGCTCAGACTCCCTGTGGGTACAGCCATTCTGCCCCTAAACTATTTCCCTAAGAGCATTTGTAACAACTAGCTGTTCCCTCCTTAACATGTTCTTTACTTGGCTTCTAAGAAACCACTTTCTCCATTTTTCTCCTATTTCACAGGACTCTCCTGGATCTCCTTCCTTACATTCTTTCCTCTTCATGACCTGTAAACATTGGTATGCCCCAGGGCTCAGAAGATCCCCTCTCCTTCTATGATCATTCTCTAGATCAGGGGTGTCCAACCTTTTGACATCTCAGGGCCACACTGAAAGGAGAAGAGTTATCTCGGACTATACATTAAATACACAAACACTAACGAAAATTGATAAAAAACAACAAAAAAAAGTCCATGCATAATTTTCATGACATCTGCCACCACAGCTAAGCAAAAAGTCTTCACATAATAATCCTAATTATGTAGCGGCCATTTCAATAATCTTTTAAAAATCATCGAGAAGGTCCCAAGTTTGTTATCACTAACATAGAAAGTGAACATATCTACGTAATAACATATCATTGAAAAATTTTTAAAAATTTTAATTATAAAAGTGAAAGAAAAAAAGGCAACATAAAATTAGTGGGATGTTTGACATTGTATTTGAGAAACTAGTACATCAATACCTGGTTTAATTGAAGTAGTTGCAATTCTCAGTGAATTCTCAAGGTGCTCATCAGATATTTTGGTTCTAATTTTACTCTTAATGTGTTTCATCCTTGAAAATAGTTGCTCGCAAATGTAGGTGCTGTCAAATAGTGATGACATTAATGAGTGATTGTGAAGCAAGGGATGTTTGTCTTTGGGAAGAGAGAACTATAAAAGTCCAGTAAAGAGACACGATAAAATTTTTCTTTAAGTTGAATGTCAGATTCAGCTCTATGCATTCCATTTGAAAATTGGCAGGTAACATATTTATGTCAACTGAAAATGGAATCGAAAATATAGCAAAATATTGATTATTCTCCTGGAAATCTTGAAATCTGTTTTCAAATTCTTGTATCAAACCTAAAAGCAAGGCTGCATATTTTTAACTGTTCACAGGACTGTGTTCAGCCAACATTTCGAAATGCACAAAATTGTTTGCTTTAATTTGAGCTTGCCATAATTTCAGTTTCATCTGAAACACTGTTATGGTTTGAAACATGGTATTGATAAGTTGGTTTTCACCTTGAAGACGCATGTTTAACTCATTTAAATGAGCAGTTAAAGCCACTAAAAATGCTAAATCCGTAGGCCAGTTTTCATTGTCAAGTTCCAGCACAAATTTGTTTTTCGATACCATAAACAACTTACGATCATATCGCAAATCATAAAATCTTTTCAACATTTGGCCTTGATTTAGCCACGTTACTTCCAAAAAGTAAATGATGTTGCCACAGTCAGCATCAATACTTCTAAGGAATTCCTGGAATTGGGGATGATTCAGTCCCTCCGTCCTCATGAAGTTCAAAGTCTTGGTGAAGATCTGCATGGCGTTATCCATTTTTAATGCTTTTGTGCATACATTTTCTGTATCTACTATGCAGTGATACTTCATCAAATGTGAGTTTTGGGTGGCAATTGCATCATCTTCTGTTAATATTACAAGTCCCTCTCTTCTACCTACCATCGCTGGGGCACCATCATACCAGGTACGTTGACAATGGACAAAGAAAAGTGCTTTAACATATTTCTTACTGCTTATGTAAGTATAAATCCATATAAATCTTTTAATTTAGTTGTGTCTTTTAAGAGCACTAAAGAAGCTATTTCTTCAGTGACATTGTATTCATTATCAATACCTTTAAAAAAAATGGCAGATTGAGCCGTATCTGTGGCATCAGTGCTATCACCCATTACCAAAGCATAAAATTTTAAATTAGCAGCTTTACTCTCCAAACTTCTTTCAATAGATTTTCTAGTTTCTTCAACTTGCCTGGCTATAGTCTGGCGAGACAAACTGATTTTAGAAATATCCCCCTTCTTTTCAGGGCAAATTGCCACCCTTTCTATACATTGCTTAATAAACTCACCATCAGTAAATGGTTTTGATTTTTTTGCTATTAAATATGCTACCACATAACCGGCTTCTACAATGGAATCCGCCCGAGATGTAACTTTTTGAAAAAATTTTCATTGAAAAGACAAAACGTTTTTCAGTTCCACTATTTTGTCCTTATGACAAAATCCTTCATACGCACTGAATTTGGCAGCATGTTTTTGCATATAATGCCTTTTCAAAATATAACCTTTGAAAACTTGCACAACTTCCCTACAAATGAAGCAGAGTGCCTTACTATTGGCCTCGACAAAAAAGCAGTCATCTGTCCACTTTTCACTGAACAATCTTCCTTCAACCATAATTTTTCTTTTGGGGTGTTTATTTTATTTTATTTTATTTTTTTTAGTGCATTTTATTGATTATGCTATTACAGTTGTCCCATTATTTTCTCCCCTTTATTCCCCTCTGCACTGCAACCCCTTCCCACCAGCATTCCCCTCCCCCTTAGTTATGTCCATGGGTCATACATACAAGTTCTTTGGCTTCTCCATTTCCTACACTATTCTTAACCTCCCCCTGTCTATATTGCACCTACCATTTATGCTTCCTATTCCCTGTACCTTTTGTGCCATTCTCCCCTCTCCCCCTCCTCTCTCTCCCTCCATGTTATCTCCATTTCTGTGATTCTGTTCCTGTTCTAGTTGTTTGCTGAGTTTGTTTTTGTTTTTAGGTTCTGTTGTTGATAGTTGTGAGTTTGTTGTCATTTTACTGTTCATAGTTTTAATCTTCTTTTTCTTAGATAAATCCCTTTAACAGTTCATATAATAAGGGCTTAGTGATGATGAACTCCTTTAACTTTACCTTATCTGGGAAGCACTTTATCTGCCCTTGCAATCTAAATGGTAGCTTTGCTGGATAGAGTAATCTTGGATGTAGGTCCTTACCTTTCATGACTTTGAATACTTCTTTTTAGCCTCTTCTTGCCTGTAAGGTTTCTTTGGAGAAATCAGCCGATAGTCTTATGGGAACTCCTTTGTAGGTAACTATCTCCTTTTGTCTTGCTGCTTTGAAGAGTCTCTCCTTATCTTTAATCTTGGGTAATGTAATGATGACGTGCCTTGGTGTGTGCTTTCTTGAGTCCAACTTCTTTGGGACTCTCTGGGCCTCCTGGGCTTCCTGGAAGTCTATTTCCTTTGCCAGATTGGGGAAGTTCTCCTTCATTATTTGTTCAAATAAGTTTTCAATGTTTTGCTCTTCCTCTTCTCCTGGCACCCCTATGATTTGGATGTTGGAACATTTAAAGTTGTCCCAGAGGTTCCTTAGCCTCTCCTCGTTTTTTTGAATTCTTGTTTCTTCATTCTGTCCTGGTTGAATGTTTATTTCTTCTTTCTGCTCCAAATTGTTGATTTGAGTCCGATTTTCTTCCCTTCACTGTTGGTTCCCTGTGCATTTTTCTTCACTTCACTTTGCACAGCCTTCACTTTTTCCTCTATTTTGTGACCATATTTAACCATTTCCATGAGCATCCAGATTATCAGTGTTTTGAACTGTGCATCTGATAGGTTGGCCATCTCTTCATCGCTTAGTTCTATATTTGGAGCTTTGATCTGTTCTTTCTTTTGGGTCATATTTTTTTGTCTCTGGCACTGTTACATTGTAAGGGGTGGAGCCTCAGGTATTTGCCAGTGTAGGGCAACCCATGTGCTTCTTTGTGGCGCTGTTTGTGGGGGAGGGGGTCAGAGAGGGAACAATGCCATTTAGTCGGCTCTCTCCTGGCTTTCAGTCACTTCCCTCAACACCCACAAGCAAGTCGGGCCCTTTTGGTGCTGGTTCCCGGGCGGGTGGGTTTGTGTACGTTCTAGGAGCCTGAGGGCTCCTCCTATGAGCTCTCCTGTGAGTCTGGGAGTTTCCCCTGCTGCTGCAGCACCCACAGGTTTTTACAGCCAGAGGTTTCGAGGCTTTCTTTTCCCACGCTGGAGCCCTGGGTTTCACGGTCTGTCTCTCTCCCCTGTTGTTCCTCCCTGATTAATCACACGCAAATGTGTGACGGCCAGCTGCCGTCTCACCTGCCGAGTCCTCCAGCCACCGCCTTGCCGCATCCCCTCCGCGCCGGCTTCCCATCTCCATCTCCACCCCTCCTACCAGTCTCAACGAATGTTTCTTCTTTAACTCCTTGGTTGTTGGACTTCCATACAGTTAGATTTTCTGGCAGTTCTGGTTGTTTTTTGTTTTTAAATTTGTTGTTGTCTTTCTTTTGGTGGTTCAAGGAGACAAAGGATATCTACCTATGCCTCCACCTTGGCCAGAGGTCTCCAGGTTCTTTTTTTCTTTTGAGACTTTGTGGAAGCCATGCTGGAATTTAAAAAATAATCATTGATAGGGGACTTTATTTACTTTTATTATGAAAATTAATTGACAGGAAAATAGAGAGCAAAGTGTGGGCCCTTCCACAGCCCTCTTGTCTGCTGATGCAGGTGAGGCGGAGGGCCGATTGTAAAGCATGGCGGGCAATGTGTGAGGGGTCACCGAGGTCTGGAAGTACCCTTAACAATCAAATAAGAATGCTTACCTGACTTATAAATAACACTAAACTCCTAACGTTGCAATGGTAGGTTGAAATATTATTGATAATCGCTGCCTTGCTAAGTCATCACAAGCACATGTAATGCCTGATGGTGTCAATTCTACTGTCTGCACTTGGAAGATAACACACTGGAAGCTGCACACCACCGTAAAACTGAAGCCCCGTGTGCATACAAATGGTGAGAGTATAGGACGTTTATTTTATGTAACATTGCAACGACGTAATCACAAAAAAAACCTCATGTTTTAAGTAAATTTATGATTTTGTGTTGGTCCCCATTCATAGCCATCCTGGGCCAGACGTGGCCCGCGGGCTGCGGTTGAACACCCTTGCCCTAGAAAATCTCATTCAGACTTTATTTTTTCCTTTTTTTAGCCATTTTTATTTTTTAAATTACAGTTGACATTCGATATTATAATAGTTTCAGGTGTACCACATAGTAGTTACACATTTATATAATTTACAAAGTATTCCCCCCAATAAGTCCAGTACCCACCCTGCACAATACATAATTATTACAATATTATTGACTATATTCTTTATGCTGTGACTATTTTGTAACTACCAATTGTATTTCTTATCCCCTACACCTTTTTCACCCAGCCCCCTACTTCCCTCCTATCTGGCAACCATCAGTTTGTCCTCTTTACCTGTGAATGTGCTTCTGTTTTGTTTGTTCATTTATATTGTTCTTTAGATTCCACATAATTGAAATCTTATGGTATGTGTCTTTCTCTGTCTGGCTTATTTTACTTAACATAATACCCCCTAAGGCCATGCACGTTGTCACAAACGGTAAGATTTCATTGTTTTTATGGCCTTTTAATATTCCATTGCGTGTATGTACCACAGCTTTTTCATTCACTCATCTGCTGATGGGCACTGAGGCTGTTTCCATATTGTGGCTATTGTAAATAATGCTTCAGTGAATATAGGGATGCATAAATCTTTTCAAGTCAATGTCTTGGATTTCCGCAGATAAATACCCAGAAGTAGAATTGCTGGGTCATGAGGCAGTTCTATTTTTAATTTTTTGAGGAACCTCCATACTGTTTTCCACAGTGGCTGCTCCAATCTGCATTCCCATCAACAGTGTACTAGGGTGCCATTTCCTCCTCGTCCTCACCAGAACTTCTTTTTGATTTATTGATGATAGCCATTCTGACAGGTATGAGGTGATATCTCATTGTGATTTTAATTTGCATTTCTCTGTTAATTAGTGGCACTGAAGAAATTTTCTTATGTCCAAAGACCATTTGTATGTCCTCTTTGGAGAAGTGTCTATTCAAGACCTCTGCTCATTTTTTAATCAGGTCATTTGGGGTTTTTTTTGTGTTATGTTGTATGAGTTTATAAAGTTTGAACATAAACCCTGTATCAGACGTATCATTACTGAATATCTTCTCTTAATTGGTAGATTGTATTTTTGTTTTGTTGATGATTTCCTTTGTGGTACAAAAACTTTTTAGTTTGATGAAGTCTCATTCATTTATTTTTTCTCTTGTTTCCCTTGCCTAAGGAGATATATCAACAAAAATATTGCGGAGAGTAATGTCAGAGAGTTCATTGCCTATGATTTCTTCTAGGAGTTTTACAGTTTCAGGTCTTACAATTACATCTTTAATTCATTTTGAGTTTTCATTCAGACTTTAAATACCACCTCGATACAGGAAACCATCTGGAAGCTAGCGGGGTGGAGGGGGGTAGGCAAAATAGGTGAAGGTGAATAAGAAGTACAAACTTCCAGTTATAAAATAATGTCATGGAAATGTAAGGTACAGTGTAGGAAATATAGTCAATAATATTGTAATGAATTTGTATAGTGACAGATAGTAACCAGACTTATCATGGTGGTCATTCCGTAATGTATTGATGTATAAATATTGACTCGCTATGGTATACACCCAAAACTAATTTGGTGTTGTATGCCAATTATACTTCAATTTAAAAATATATCTCCGAAGGACACAAAAAGCCGGTGGTAGTAGTTGTCCCTGGAGAGTAGAAAGGTGTCTGAGGAATAGAATAGGTGGAGAATTCCTTATATTGCAAAAGTCTTTTTTCTTTTTTGAACACTTTTATCATGTGTACGTGTTACATATTCCCAAAAATGAATAAAATAATGCAAATAAATATTTGCATAAATAAATAGCTAGATAGATACCATTTATATTCAGACAACTCCCAAATTTATATTTCCAGCTTGGACCTCTCTCTTGGACTCCAGGTTCGGGGCCCTTCTAAGCACAGGGCCCTGAAGTCATCCCTGTGCAAAGGTACAAAAGACCAGGTCCCTTGTCTTCAGGTGGGGCGATTTTGCATGCTATTCAGGGTCTAGAGCGCCCCAGGTATAGAATGAGGCTTAGACTCAGCAAAACCAAGGGCTGGCAAACTTTCTATAAAGGGCCAGATAGTTGAAACTTTAAGCAGCTGGGGCCATACAGTCTCAGTCACAACTATTCAACTCTGCCTTTATGGAGCAGAGTGACCATAGATAATTACACAAATGAAATAAGTGGGGCTGTATTCCAAAAGACTTGGGCCAAAGACCAGAGTTTGCCAACCCCTGAGCTAAATACACCTCTTGTCTGGCTTCTCACCTGTTCTCTCCTAAGACCACTCCTCTATCGCTCACTTGCACAAGAACCCTATCTCAAACTTGTTCCTGGGGAACCCGGCCTAAGACAGCCTCCCTCCCATATGCCCTTCCTGTGGTGCACTTGGTGCTCACCCAAGACACTTATTACAGGGTGCTGAAATTGCCTGTCTATTCTTCTGTCCCTCCATGGCAGATTGCAATCTCTTTGACATTACTTAACTTTTCTGTGTCTCAGTTCCCTTATCAGGAATAGTCTTGCTCACCTTTTAATAACCAGGACCTACTACCCTACGATGCAAACCCCATCATTATTACTATATTATGTGTAATGAAGCCAAGACTGAGAGGCATACACACCCTCCTTAGAGCACACGGGTGGGTTCACTTTGAATCCCCTTTCTGTTTTACTCCCCCCTGCTCCCTAATTCTACCCATCACCAAATCTTGTTAATTATTTCCTTACCAAGACTTCTTGGGTTACTTTTTCACTTTCACATCAATATGCTGTCATCCTAGTCTGGCATTTTAATTTTTTTTTATCCTCCCCTGAGGGCACTTTTTTTCACTGTTTTTAGGAAGACAGGAAGGGAGAGAGAGAAACATCAATGCAAGAGAGAAGCATTGCATCCCACATATACCCAGAGCAGGGATCAAACTCGCAACCTAGGCATGTACCCTGGCTGGGAATCAAACTTGCATCCTTTCGATTATGGGATGATGTTCCGATCAACTGAGCCACACCACCAGGGCCTAGTCTAGCATTTTAATAGGTTATCGGGGTCAGTAGTGGGGCAGAAGGGAGGCTGCAACTACTGACTTGTAATGTTTTCCCAGATTGAAGCTATATTCTGAAATTAAATTTATTTAGTTTCTAATAACTGTGTAAATGGCACAAAGTTCAGAAGGTAAAAACACATGCAAGTAGAAAGCCTCCTCGCATACTTACTCCTTGGCCACCCAGTTTTCCTCCCAGAGGCAGCCGCTATTACCAGTTTCTTGTTTACCCTTCGAGAGATGCCCCGCGCATGTCTATACCCTTTCTCACCGGCTATATATCATTGCAATGTTAATGTGTTATGTTGGACCTTCCTCACTTGAGCTAGCTTTCTTTAATGTTATTTAGTGAATTATTTGGTTATCCCCTCACTTTACTCAGGAAAGGATTTCAAGGTTGCGTGTGTGTAAAATAAGAGAGAAAAATGAAGCAAAGGAAGAATACAGGCAGGAATTCATTATCTTCAATGACACTCCGTTGCCTTCGGGATAAAGCGAGAACCACACTTTGGCTTATGAGGATATGCACAAAAACTGGACTCGGTTTACCTCTCCCGCCACATGACCCACTCTGTGCTCTAGCCACGCTGAACTCGTCTGATCCCCACACATGCCATTCGACCTTTGCCCACCTCGGGGTCTTTGCACAGACAGCTGCTGAGATAGTTCCTCCCTTTTGTCTTACCAATGTCACATTTCAGCTTGGCCTTCGATTCCCCAAAATAACTTTCCTGGACAGCCTCCTTCCCTCAGGTCGGGTTAGTCTGTCCCTCTCCACTCTTCCATTGCTACCTGGATTTCCCCCAGCATAGAGGTACAAACTGTACCTCTCCTTGTCCAGAGCTCCCTCTTGTGAGGCCTGGGCCCCGTTTTTCTGATTTGCTGTTGCCTGCTCGGTGCCTAGCTGGTCCCGGCACATGGTAGGCATTTGATAAATATTTGCTCCGCAAATAAATGAATCCAGAAATTAAATTAGATCCCAAATCCTATACCCTTTCAAGAGATGAGTCACAAATTCGACTTTTAACTTCCCAGCAGCCAAAATGAAGAGGGTCAGTATGATTAAGCAGAAAATT
Organism: Mormoops blainvillei; assembly: GCA_004026545.1. Taxonomy (NCBI): domain Eukaryota; kingdom Metazoa; phylum Chordata; class Mammalia; order Chiroptera; family Mormoopidae; genus Mormoops; species Mormoops blainvillei. Next base: position 52,382 of record PVJD01005462.1, on the reverse strand, counting down.
ATACAATGCTCAGGAGAAATAACACTTCCTTTAATAACCTTTCGCTGACCCCCTGTGTCCCCTTACAGGCACCCCTAAGTCCCCCTACTACTTTTCCTTGTTTGCATTTATCCAAACTATAATAATCGATGGGGTAATTGGTTGTTTGATCTCTGTGTTCCCTACCAGATTGTCTTTCATTTTTGAGTATTATCTGCAGCACGTCTCACATGGCCTGCATGTAGTAGGTGCTCAGCGAATGTTTACTGAATGAATTAAAAAAGACCATTGTTCCTGCCACTGAGATGAGAAATTGATCTCTCCTGTGAGTCTTCATGGGGAGGACACAAGATATATAATGTAAAGATGAAGGGCTCAGTAACACCCATACAGCAGACACACAGGCAACGGGCACGGGGCTGTTACCTAAGATTGTCAATAAAGGCTGATGGCGGCGCTACAGAGTACAACTCAAGCAAAGAGACTCTGCAGAGAACCAGCAGAATGTCGGTAGTGTGCATTGTTGGGGAGACCTGGCTTATTCAGGACTGAATGACAAGGCATCTCCTGGTGTTCCTCTCTGAAGGTCGTCCTCTGACCTGAGCGCTAGGTACATTTTGAGGGACAGTAAATTCAATATTATACCCTCTGAGAGATACCTGGAATAAAGCTATTCTGAGCTTCAAGTTAAATTAAAAGGCTTTTAGTAATCATTTGAGCTTGGGGGTAAAATTCATATTCACCTCGGAATTAATGAATGTCCTTCACAGGGAATATGATGACATGTCAGAATAATCTGATAGAGACACCTGTCTCATGTAAGCATATAATGTATAACTATTATACGTATGTATAACTATTATATCTGACTAGTTGTTATAATCATACTGTAGTGACTCGATAACACATGTAGGGAAAAATGTAGTAAAAGGGAAGGAAAAAAACACTTTGTAAAGACATGTTATTATGCAAACATAACAATAAATTCTCAGTGCATAAATATACCCTAGTATATTTATGGGCTGAGTTCATCACCACATACTCCAGATTTGGGGGCATAGTCTAATTTCTCAAAAGTTCATAATTTTTAATAACAGTTATGTGTTACATATAGAACTAAATGTCATTTCGTTATTAAATTCCTATAAGACTTTTAATGAAACTAAATGAGCAGATGAAAAACATGAATGCTTTTTCAGGTCACATGTTTTGACTTTTGGGTTCAGAAATGGCAAACAGGGCTCACTTCCAATATTCCCACCGTGAGAAGCCCCCCTCCCAGCCTCACCTGCTCACTGAGTACCGCTCCTCTGATCTACAGAGTCCTCCCCTTATTCATCTGTCCCGGCACTCCCCATGTTATATTGAGATTATCTGGATTTGCTTCTTTCTAGATTGAGAGAAACCACCTCAAACATGTACTACCTAAAAACTCTGTGCTCAATATGCAAACAGAGTTTTAAGACAGGCTCCCGCCACTTGCTTCCAAACACACTGTGGCCCCTGCTTCTTGAGACAGAGCAGTTGGCCCGTAGTGACTAGCACAGTGCTTGGCTCCTAGCAGGCCCTCAATAAATATTTGATGAATTGAATCAAGACTATGAAATTACTCTGTGACGTTTTACTTCTTTGTGATCTGGCTATTTTCCACCCACCTGACCAAGACAAATGAGTGTTCCTGCAAGAAAGTCAATTGCTAAACTTCAGTTGGTGGGAAGACACCAAGAGAGAATAACCCAAGGGTCTCAAGTGTTTCCAGGCAATGTTTCCTAGGGTGATTTGTGGACTAATGGTCACTGAGGGGTCGGTGTATCAGTATTCTCTGGGCTCCCTCTGGGTATCAAGCATTCTCCCAGCTGCCACAGAGTTGAGTGACCTGAAGTGGACAGACAGTCAGGAGACAGAGATTTAGAAAGATATGCATTCAGGAAGCACTCCGTGGAGCCATAATACGTACATAGAACTCAATAACTATCATTTCAAATTCTGGGGCCAGCTTCCAGACATCTGTATCTAAGATCTCTCAGGTCTATTTCTGTCTCCAAGACGACTCACACTCCTGCCATTAGTGCCACAATTACTTGAAAGGCACCTTTTAAAACCTGGGGGATAAAGACTCATGGGATATCCAACAACTACCAAGTTTATATTATTAGCACTTCAAGTCCTATTGTACCTGATGAGTTTTTAAAAATGACTCAACCTTTTAAAAAGCCTATATTCAACATATATTTAACTAATTTGAGCTCAAGGTGGAAACACCCATCAGTTTATGGGTTTAAATAATCAGAAAGGTTGACGAGAATGATGTAGTAGAGGCGACATTATCTTGGAAAAAAAGTTTAGGGTGGATTTTTAAAAAAATGTATTTACTTACATATTGTAAACTTTTTTTTTAAGTGTGACATACAAACATCAAAGTATAAAAAAGATAAGTATCCAACTTGATGAGTTTTGACCTATCTGACCACACCCTTGTAATTCACGCCCAGACCAGAACACAGGGTGCTACCAGCACCCACAAGCCCCCCCATTCACCTCCCAGTTACCACTTCCCCAAGTGCATCCGCTACCCTGACTTCTAACACCATCAATTAGTTTTCTGAGGGTTCTTTTTAAAGCTAAACTGGGAATCATATAGTCACCTACTAAAGCGCTTCATTTTTTCAAGAATCTTAAGATTCACCACATTCTATTTGTCTCCTTTAAAGTATTCCTGTCTCCTCTCTCTCTCCTTCAGGCCACATCCACTTCCTTTTTAGGGAAACAATTACTTGCCTCTGATTCTCATTATGCAAACAAAGCAAATGAGTTGGCAAAATGGGCATCTAGTTCAATCATTTATTTACAGAGCATCTATTGGCTTCTCTCATGTGCCAGGTGCTGCCCCAGGCACCAGGGTGACAAAGGCAATTATAATACTGAGGTCGCTATAATAGTAGGGAAAGTAGTAGAGTGCCCTTGGTACCCCCAGGAGAGGTACCTAGTCCATCCAAGTGGCCAAGAAAAGCTTCCCAGAGCAGTGTCTCTGAGGATAGCAGGTGCTCAGACAGGGCAACAGGGAGACCAGGCTAGTTGGGCTGGGGGGATGGGAGTGGCTGGAGGGAGGGCAGATCACATGCTGAGTCACAGAGTGGGAGGGGCTCATCTATTGAGGAAACTGCATTTATTTTACGTGGAGGAAGCCCACAGTGGTGAGAAGAATTCTGGGTTACGGTGGTGGCAGAGGCGGATTAAGGTTGGTTGAGGCCCTGGGCACAGAGGAAAATATTGGGCCCCTTAAAAAAAGAGAGAGATGGGGAAAATAAAAATACACGCCTTCAGAAGTCGGGGCCGAGGGTGCACGCCCGGTATGCCCACCGTTAAATCCGCCTCTGGGTGGTAGATTGAATGGGCACATCAAACTTTCCTTCCCCACTGAAACCTCACCCTCATCAAAACTACAATAAAGGGTAAAGGAGGCCAAATATTAATCCATAGTGGCAGATGATTGGACTTGGGTGGTGGACACATAATGCAATATACAGATCATGTATCACAAAAATGTACCCTTGAAACCTGTATGATCTTATTAACCGATGTCACCCCAATAAATTTAATTTAAAAAAAGAAAGCAAGGACAGAGAATAGAAAGCTATCTATTGCTAAAGAAAAAAAAGAAAGAAATGCATTTAAAAATATATAAAGCCATAAAGGTGGGAGAACAGGACAGGTGACAAAAGCAAACATTTTGAAAGCAAGAAATTAGAGGAATTAATGAAAACCAAGAGAGCAAAGAAAACCAAGGCCCAAACCAGCAGTGGGGAGAACAACTCACTTGATTTACCCTGATGGCACGAGGGGTTTGCCACAGGAATTAGACTTCGTACAACTATAGGAGCAGCCAAGAAAGTGAGGATCCGGAGAGGGAGATGCGGGAGCACAGGGGTCAGGAACAAACCCTTCTGAAAAATAATGACAGGCGAACACCATGGGGCTTGCTGGCGGGCAGAGAAGCCAGATGTGCTGGCCCCGGGGAAGGGGGAGCTTGGCGGCCTCACAGCGGCTTTCACGTCAGTGGGCCCACGCTGCCGGTGGTGTGCCTGGGGCCCCTGCGGCTAGCCAGGCCAGCAGTGAGAAGACAAGCCGAATGCGACAAAGGGCAAACTAGAATCCACCAAGCGCTTCTGCATGCGGCTGTCACCACGTACCCCCTTCAGGGAGCAGCAGCCACTGCTTTACTCTCATCTCCCAGTCCTCGCAGCGGCTCCTTTTTTGGTCCTCCTGCACAGGAACGCTACAGGGTAAGGGGTTCCAGGAAATATAATTTCAGTTTAACCAAGTTGAAAATAAAACTTGGACCAATGAATGCAGGGGAGCAACAAGTCAAAGGAAGCCAGACTCCAGCACCAAGGAACGCCCAATCCAGACCAGCTCACGTCCAGACAACTGGAAAAAGTTCTGTGTTGCTTCTGCTGCTGCAATTTTGGGTTTCTGTTCCTTCAGCTGAATGCCTACCTCAGCTAAAACACCCTCTGCTTTTCCACTTGCACTTGTCACTTCATAAATTCCAAATCCCTCCAAGTTGGGGATATGCTATTTGCCTTTCATTCTCTGTCAGGCCCTGGGCTCCCCATTCTGGTTGGCAACTCCCACACCAGCAGCCACGTCCAAGTTCAGCCTTGCCCGCGCTCATTGCTCACTGCTCAGGGGCTGCAGCGAATCTAGGTCTTTTCTCCAGGCAGAAGAGAAACTCTGCTGTCATGAAGATCGCGTTTCTTCTGTGGCGAGCCCAGACGGCCTGTCTTGCCTCCTTCCCTCTGAGCTGACCTTAGGTCTGCACTTTGCCTCTCAGCCTTCCTTCCTCTGGCCGAGCTCACTCACTCCGGTGTGGACACCAGCATCCCCTTAGCGGCCCCCTTCACAGCCGCTGTGTGAGTGACTTTCAATGCCCAGTCAGCTCCTGAGTGCCCAGGATGTGCTCTCCTGCCGTAGCCAAAAGGTCAAGCCGCCCCAGGGCCTGCAGCAAGCTAAGCTTCCATGACAGAGACCAGAACTTGCTGTGGCTTCAATAAGATAAATATTTATTTCTCACTTACGTAACAACCTTAGGGCGAGTGGTCCGGGCTGACAGGCCGGCCATCCAGGCACCCAGCTTCCATCCATTGTGTTACTCTGCCTTCCCACAGGGTATTGTCCTCATCTGTGTGGTCAAGGCAGGTCTCCTGCCACATCTGTGTTCACATCCCTGCAGGTATGGGGAAACAAAGGAAATAAGGAAAAACAAGTTTCTTTTCAGCAAATAATGTAGAAGTTATACATGCCCCTTCTGACACGTCCCACTGGTCAGAACTGAGTCAGAGGGGCCACATCTTGGCTACAGGGCAGGCTGGGAAATCTCATCTCTAACAGGGTGACCGAAAACATGGACAAAGGGTTGCCAACCAGGATAGCTCACCTAGCCTTGGTGTCTGGGTTTTTTAATTAGGGATCAGTCACACAGGGATGCAGCACCCATGTGACTGAACTTGGCTACGAAATCTCCAGGTCCCAGAGGCCAAACTGATGCAGCACAGTCCAAGGACTCAGGGACACAAAAGCTTTCATCGGACAGGACATTCCAAGGGCTCAAAGGTCAAAGGCTAATCTTGAAGACCTTTGGAATGTGCAGGGTTTCGGCAACCCAGGCCTTCTGAATTAACTTATTACTGTGCACGTATTCTTTCAGATGACTCTTACAATTTTTGATCAAGTACATTCAGAGACTCAAAAATGTCAATTAAGTTCGATTTTGAAGCCAATTACTATCCTTCAAAAAAATTGCAAAGTGATACTGAGTCACAGTTTTCAAATTTTATTTTTATTATGTTTGAAGTTCATAAACTCTTGAACTTAAGTTCGAAACTCTTCTTTGGAGAGTCAACCCATTTCCATATGAAACAACGGAGGGTAGTTTTATTGTCCTATTTCGCAGAAGGCTGAAGACATACAGGGCTGAGAGGGTTGGGGCTAAAGTCACCATTTCGATCACATAATTTATTGTGGAATTCAGATCTGCAAGGACACCTTCACATTGGATGAGTTTCTGTGAATGAAAGGCCGTGGTGCTTAAATCTCAGAGGCTTTGGAATGAACCTGAGAATAAAAAGCCTTCACCTCTTGTTACTGTTGCAGCCGCCCATGAGACCTCAAGCTCACCCAGTGCTGTCACATGCCTTCGCCAATCGAAGGTGCCCATTGACCTCTGACTATTTCCTCCTCACTGTGTTCTGAGAATTCTGCTGGTACTTCTAACTGACCACAGTCACTGGCGACTCTGGAGTCATTAGTCTTAGTCTGTAATGAAAGTTTTTTCAAGCTTCTGGATTAGCTTTGATCCTATGTCACCAGAGGTATTTTCACTGTGTCTGTGAAATTGTTTGGAAGTGGCACCTTTTCTATTCTCCAGCCCCAAACTTAGTGTCGATAATTTTTTTTAAGATTTTTTTTTTTTTTTTAAACAGGGGAAGGGAGTGAGAAAGAAAGGGAGAGAAGCAACAATGTGTGGTTGCCTCTTGCGGGCCCCCGCTCTGGGGACCCAGCTGCAACCCAGCCATGTGCTCTGACTGGGCGATCAAACCAGTGACCCTTTGGTTTGCAGGCCAACACTCAATGCACTGAGCTACACCAGCCGAGGTCAGTGTTGATAATTTTCATGAGGGCCAGTAAGATGAGAGATTCTGGAAGTGGGCAAGATATTTTGACTTTGGCTATTAAGTTCAGGACCTTGCAAACAGTTTCTTGAGCTCTGCTTGAAAGTTTTGTAGAGCTCATAAAGGGACTTTGTTTCTTGTTTTGCAATGACAGACATTTACCAAAGATCAATATTTTCCTGCAGCAGCTGAATGGTTTGCAGTTAGGTGTAAGTAGAGATGGCCTTCTTAAAAAAAAAAAAAAAGTATTGTTATTTCCTTCTTCCTCTTATAAGTGAACATCCCTATGAATTATATTTTTAAATGCTGTGAGATAGATTAAAGTGTGAGTTTGGGGGTTTTTTTAGAACCGCGATCATAGTATTGCATTGGCTTAACATTAGGTTTCATGTAATTTTGGAATTAAGCTTCAAGAAAAATACAAAGCTTGGCCAACAACACATATCAATGACAACTTAGATTAGTTCATATTATATTTAAAGAGGTGATTTTTATGAAGGAAAAATGCCTTACAAAGCAAAGAGTGAACTCAACCTGTGTCCTATGAAAAATAATGTACTATCTTTCACAGTTCTTGAAAAATGTAATATGTTCTGTCCAGAGTCTGTATGGCTGTCTGGGCTCATGCCCCATTGAAGAAGAATGTAAAATTCTGGGAGGACCAGAGTATTGGTGCATCATTGAACATTATGAGGAATGCTTGGTTCAAGGTGATACCCTGTAAATTCTCAGGGAGACTAACGGGGAGCATGCTACCGTATGGTATACAGCATGGAAACAAGGTGGCTTGAAAACCAATACAAAGCAGGTGGTAGATTGAGGAATGCATTTCAGGGTAGGATCTGGGAAATGCACTTGGGTGTGGATAGTTCTCACTAGGACTGTCAGCTTTGGATGGTCTCACCAGGACAGGCACTCCGGATCCTACGGAAATACTAGTGGTCTGAATGGTTTGCAGTTAAGTGTAGGCAGAGATGGCCTGGCTTCACAAGATGAGTTTTCCAGGACATAAGACTTCTGGGCCAAAGGACAGAGCTGGAGGACCCCAGAGCACACATGCAAGGTCACCCATGGTGTATTTATTGGCTGTTGAATGACAAACACCTTTTTGTACTACTGTGTTTAATAATTCTGATGACATTCCAATTTTAATTAAAAAGTTGTCTTGTGGTAGGAAAATAATTATCCATAAAAATTAAATCTATTTAAATATAAAGTACTTAAGGTTACTATAGAGATCTTCTGCCTCATTAAGAATATTTTATACACATTGCATTAAATTTTAACAAAAAAATTCAGTAAGCAAAATAGGAAATATTAAATACTAACTTTCAATTAACTTAGTAATTAACATTCTGAAAATCCACAACATATAACTATTGCTCATACAGTTATGAGCAATAGTTATATGTTATGATAGTATGATAAAAAAAGTATGATAAAAATATTTGAAATCAATTTTCTGCAGCTATAAAGTCTTATAGTCTCTTGAACAATTGACTTAATTGATTTATTTTCAATTAGTTTTGGTTTTAGATATAAAATTTTTGTTTTTATTTATACTTATTCTTAATGATGTATAAAATATGCAGAGTGAGGAGTGTGCCGTGCAGTTACATACGTGCCAGATCCAGGGAGAGGCCACGCCCATCCTCCCAGAAAGCAGCCTTACCCCTGCACAGGTGACCACGGATCTGATTTCTATCACCGTAGGTTAGATTTGCCTGTTTGGGGACCTTGCACAAATGAAATGGTACAGCATGTGCTCTTTTATCCAGCTTTCTCGCTCGGCAGCATGTTTAAGAAATTCATTCTTATTGTTGTATGTAACTATAGCTTGTTTCTTTTTATTGCCAAGTAGTGTTCCATTGTGTGTCTATAACAACTTATGCATTCATCTTTTGATGGGCATTTTGGGTCGTTTACAGTTCGGGGCTATTATGAATAAAGCTGCTGAAAACATACTTGTGCATGCCTTTTATTTTATTTAATTTTATTTCCTAATGAGCACATCTTTTTGTGGACATAGACACCCACTGCTACTGAGTAAGCAAAAACCTAGGACTGCAACTACTGGGTCCGAGTACGCATGTTTAACTTTTGGAATATTTTCTCATTTTTAAAAGCAAACAATAATTCATTCTAAAATTCCATCAAGAATCAATCTGTGTTAAACAGCAGCATTAAAAATCAATAGTTATTCATTCTATCAAAAAATAACAACTGAGAAAATTGACAATTAACCATTTTCACCTTGGAAACACAACATGAAGTAGTAATAGTATCCACGCTTCTGTTTTTAAAATGTGGAAAATAAGAGAAAATTAAGTTAAAGAGATGCCAATATTATATACGTACTTGCAAAATAAAATATTGCAGATGTGAAACAAACCATGGGCAGGGTCATAGTCAGACCACTTGAGACGATTTGATGGGTGCCTCTGGGGAACATGGCATGCTGTGGCCACAACAGAGCCTTTCTGGCAGCAGATGCTTTATATAAAATCTCAGCCACATACATAATTATTACCAAATGCAGGAAGTTTCAGAGGGAGCCATCTAAGTGTTCAAATATATTTTCAGCAGCAGTGAGTGTTTGAGTGGTTGAACAGGTCAACATGCCTACAGCCCTTTCACGACACACCAGTTGGAAAGCTCTGTCCGAACTAATAGAAATACATTTTCAGGATTCCAAGACAACATGTGTTCTGTGGTCGAATAATTTTGGAGGATTCTATGCTAAAGTTAAACTACAAGTTTAATACTACAGGAATTCTCAGAAACTTTAAGATTCCAATGCTCATTGTGGATTCTTTCTGACTTCCAAATAAAAATGGTCAAATTGCAGACACGTGCAGTGCATTCAAGTAGGAATAGGTGTTGTTATATAAGGTAGGTTTGGACAGAGTAGCAGTTCAGGATGATGCTCAGCTGCATGTAATAAAAAGTCAATGACTTTAGCAGACAAGGATTTATTATCCTTCGTTAAAGAAGTCTGGTGACGGGCAGCCCTGGCTGGTGCAGCTGCTCCACTATATCACCAGGTCTCAGACCCCTTCTGTCTTTCTGCTCTGCAATCATTAGCATAAAGCTTTTATTCCCACATTTGCCTCATTGTGACCTCATCATTACAAGATGGCTGCTTTACCTCCAGCCTCAGGTTCAATTCCAGGCCAGAAGAGAGCAGCAGGGAGGAAGAGGTGATACCTCCATTGGGAAATCAACGCCTTCCCAGAAGCCTCCAGTACACTTCAACTCACATCTCAGTGTCTAGAACTGGCTGCCCCTAGACACAAGGAAGGCTGGGGAATGCAGTTTTCTGGTTTGGCACATTGCCTCCTTGAGCAAAATCAGATATTGGTTTACCTATTCTGGTCTCAGCTGACTCATATTTCATCTCATAAATTTTCCCTTTGACGCGGTTCTTCAACTTTATTGATTATAACAGGTAATGTCATTGCTCCACCCAGATGCCCCTTTTCTCTCACTGTGTGTGGTCCTCAGCTTCTTATGTTTTTGTTTCCAGTACACAGTCCTCATAACTTTTTTGGGGGGAAGGGGCTGTCCTTAGCCCACCAGAGCCCACTTTTTAGAGGTAGAAAAACAGCTCTTTAAAATTAGTGAGCATTTATTGAGACACCAAAGCTGAGTCAGAAGTCAGAAGCTCCCAAATTGCTCATGGTCTCAAGGACCTAGACACCCAAAACTAGTACTTACATGCACTGTGAAATCACTGTAGTGGTCTGTGCACAGGGTTCTACCGACAATTGTTTCTGCCTCGGAGAGTCCAGGAAACATGGAAGAGGCCACATTTGACTAAAGAGTAAATTTTTTTTTGCAGGGAGAAGGTGGTTGTGGTCACATTAGGAGCATTAGCATGTGAGAAAGCACAAAGTCCATGGCCTGGCCATGTGGATGAAACAAAGAGTTCCCGAGGAGAGAAGTGGGCATCCGAGGGACTGGTGTACAGGGTGGGAAAAAGTAAGCTTACAGTTGCTAGTTTGGGTGGGTTAAACATAGGCTTACAGTTGTGAGTAGGCGAACACAGAATTTATTTTGTATTATTATTAATTATTGTATTATTTTCTATGTGAACAACTGTAAGCCTACTTTTGCGAACCCTCTGCGTGTGTGTGGTGGCAGGAAGGACAGGCAACAAAGGACTTTGAAGGTTTAGCTTTTCCCAGAAGTCAGTGGGGAGCCACGGGTGGGGGGATGGACGAAAGGGTGTAAGGTCAGAGCTGGGTTTTAGCAAGTTATCTCTCTTGGTGACGTGGACAAGGTCCAGAGGGGAAAGCCCATCCCTTCTGTCACCCATCCACTCGCAGCTCCAGGTGCAGACTTGAGCTGTTGGCACCAGAGGGCGCTATGACCTAAGACAAGGGCCTCCTGCCTTCCCTGGCCTCTTCGCACGCACTTCACGAGACACTTCCACCACTCGCTGGCTGTCAGCACACAAGGCCTTGGGATATCTTTTGTATTGCCTCTTGTTATTTGACTTCCTCTTTCCGTGTAATAAGAACTGAAACTGAGGTGCTGCTGGAGGTGCAGTGAGAAATAAACAGGGAAGATCCTTGGTGTCTTAAGAGCACTTGGTCTGACCACAGATTTTTAAAATGTGATCCCTGGGGCCAGCAGCATCAGCAACTACTGGGAGCGTGTGAACAATGCAGATTCTCGGGATCCACTTCAGATACGCTGGCTCCAGGTGGGAACGAGCAACCTCTGTTTTAACAAGCCCTTAGTTTGGTTCTAATGTGTGGTCAAGGTTGAGAATCACTGGCCCTAACGCAGGGAGGGCCCTCAAAGGAGTGAGTCCAGTGTGCTGCAGAAGGGCCCCAATTCAGAGGAGCAAGGGCCACAGGGAGGCTTCCTGGAGGAGGTGTCACAGAAAGAGTTGGTCAGAGGGAGTGGGGGAGGGTGGAGAAAGGCATTCCAAACAGAGAGAAGAATTATACCAAGGTCCTGAGAGGGAGAGCTGAGTCTCTTATTAGACTACAGCTGGAAGGGAATTTGCACAAAGGGACTCGAGCTTTGTCCCATTATGTGCAGTCCTGATTTCTCTCCAGGGGGTTTCATGTTCTGAAAGATGGTGTCTTCTGAAAAGCTGCCCTAAATAATTAATAATGCATTCATTTCCTACTATTTATTAATTAATATGTATAGGTACAGTGATTCTGATTAGGATGAGATGTCCAGACTTCCTAGCCTAAATTAATAATAATAGTAACTACCCTTTGCCAAAGGCTGACTTTGGGCCAGACTGGGTGCCAAACTTGTTCCACCTCTGTGTCAGCTTCTGAAGAGGGTACTGTTATCACCCCCAACTCACTGAAGAGGAAACCAATGCTCAGGAGAGGCTAGTCACTTGGCCCAAGACACAGATAGGTGTCATCTAACCTAGGCCAGCCTTCCCACAGAGCGGGTTCCATCCAAATGCTTTCCTGTTTCTTGGGAGTGATGGACTTCAGCCCCCAAAAAAGATACCTGACCTGTCAGCACATACGGTCTTATCCTCAGCAAATGCACGATTCCTGTTATGCATTTAGAAGTCCCAAAATAGCTCATGGTGCCCATTTCTATCTTGAGAGTTCCCTGGGGTTCTTGTGCTCCAGGTCAGAGTCCCGCGCTAGTCCAACATTCTCTCTGTCTCTGTAAGGAAGAATGTGGAAGCCCAAGGAGGGACAGTGAAGTGGGGGCATCCTTCCGGGCCCTCCTCAAAGCATCCCCTGATATCATGAAACTAGAAAAGAGGTCTGGTCCTTGGGTCATCATTCCTCATCTCCTTTCCCCCTCTCTCTGCTGCCCTCCCTTGCTCCCTCCTGCTCAAGTGTCTACGGAATCCGTGCTCTGTGCCAGGCCCTGGCCATTGAGGGGACAAGACAAATAGGTACTTCATGCCAGCCTTTCAGTTTCCTGTGGGCCATAACATGTTGCTTCCACATGCTTTAATTGAGCAATCTCCACCACAAAGGCAGTTTTCCAACTGATGTCATCAGTAGCAACACCAATTATATCCTCACCCACTGGCTTTGCAGGGTAGAATATAGTATCACCTGGCCCTCCTCCCACTCCACCTCTACCCACCTCTCTGCCCTCTTTTCCTAAGGTGGACAAGCTCCATGTGCCATTAGCCTTCCCCCCAGCGTTTAGGGGTGCTGGCTGCCTCCTGCCTTTCTCAAAGACACTGTTTGGTAAACTGACTTGCCGTATCTGCCCTTCCTTCCTCCTGCCCTCCGGCCATTGATGGCTTACTGCCAATCTCTTTTCTTACTTCCTGACTGCCAGTTTTACAGCCAGACTTTACCATCTGCCTGGTGGGTGAGTTTTCTGAGTCTATGTTTGTGTTAATAAATTAGGTCAAGTAACATTCTCCCCGTTGGTTCCTAGGAATACAAACAGTTAGGCATGGTGACGGCCATGGGGAGCTCACCGTCAGCCGTGGGAAGGAAGGCTGCTATTACCACGCTGTGAAAGACAAATACCGTATGATCTCACCTACAAGTGGAACCTAATCAACAAAACAAACAAGCCAGCAAAATATAACCAGAGACATTGAAATAAAGAACAAACTGACAGTAACCAGAGGGGAGGGGGGAGGAGGATAACAGGGGAAAGAAGAGGAAGGGTTGTCAAGGAACAAGTATAAAGGACCCATGGACAAAGCCAAAGGTGGGGTGGGACTGAGAGTGGGAGGTCGGGGTGGGTGGGGGCAGGGGAAAGTGATGGCAGGAAAATGGAGACAACTGTACTTGAACAACAATTTTAAAAAGGGGAAAAAAGAAATCATTAAAAATAAAATAAATGAAAATTTTAAAAATGTAGAAACATAAAAGACAAAGAAAACAAAAGAAGAAAGGAAGGAAGGAAGGAAGGAAGGAAGGAAGGAAGGAAGGAAGAAAGAAAGAAAGAAAGAAAGAAAGAAAGAAAGAAAGAAAGAAAGAAAGAAAGAAAAAAGAAAGAGGAGAGGAGAGAGAAAGAAAGGAAGAAAGAGCGAGAGACCAAACAAGGTAGCTTAACTGCTAAGGGTTCCCCTGGACTGCCCTTGGGGTATACTTACTACCCTTCAGCGAGTACCAAGCACCTAGCAAACACAAGTGGTCTGCTGGGCACTCTCAGGAAACAAGGCAGTCCTTGCAAACTCTAGCTCCAAAAGGAAGCCAGGATTCTTGGAGGGAAGTCTGTAATTTCCAGGAGAGGGAAATGTGATCCAGCAGAAAACCTTGTGTTAGCAGGCTGGGAGTCTGTCTTCAGAGGCGGACAGAAACACAAAATGTCAGTTAAAACATTTTTTTTAAAGTGATTATTATTTTTTTTAATGTTTTATTTATTTTTAAAGAGAGGGGAAGGGAAGGAGAAAGAAAGGGAGAGAAACATTGATGTGACAGAGAAATATTGATCAGTTGCCTGTTGCTCGTGCCCTGACTCGGGGAACCAAACCCGCAACCCAGCCCTGTGCCCGGACTGGGAATCCAATCAGCAACCTTTCGCTTTGTGTGGCAACACCCAACCAACTGAGTCACACTGGGCAGGGCTAATAAAAGTGATTTTTTAAATTGCTACAAAAGTAATATGGGCTCATTGAAAACATTTTAAGTGATAAGGGAAATAAAATGTGAATTTCAACCTTTGCCTCAACCTAAACACCTGTTACCACTTTGGTGTGTAAATTTCCAATTATATAATCACATAATCACACGTGTGTGTGTTTTGTATACAAATATATATGGAGAGGGTGAAAGATCATTTTTAAAATATAAATAAAAATATAACATTTAAATATATATAATATGTTATTTCTATAATAATATAGATATAGATAACACATATGTTATTCAACTTGCTTATTTTTTCAAAATAGAACACCAAATTGTGGGCATCTTCCCATGTTGGCATGTATAGAAAGATCTCTCATTCTTTATCAGCTGTGTGCTATAAACATACCGTGAATTCCTCCATCCTCTGCTGATACACATGTATTTCCAGTCTTTTGTTACTACAAACAATGCTACAAAGAATTTCCTGTATATTTATCTTTGCTCAATCCTGCCAGTGGTTCTATAAAATAAATTCTCAAAGGAGGAACTGATTACATCAAAGGACCCATACGTATAAAGCCTTGGTAGAAATTGATAAATTTCTCTCCAAAAATAATATATCCAATTTGCATTTGCCTAGCAGTGACAGAAAACCTATAGACGCTCCACCCCAGCACCTTTTAATATTTGCTAATCTGATACATGAAAAATGTTACCATATTGTTGTTTCCATTTGGATCATTTTTTTCTGTGGAGGCAAGCATCTCCTCATGTGTTTATTGGCCATTTGAATGTCACCGTCTGTAAAATGTATTTTCCTTATTCATCTTTCTCTTCCTCTGTACTTTTTTAAAAAGTTGATTTATACAAGTTCTTTGCATATCGGGTTCATAGCCCTGATCTGTTATATTAAAAGGAATTTAATATTTTCTTCAGTTTAGTGTTTGTTATTTGCTTTGCATGTATGATTTTTCTTCCTGTATAGAAATTTCAAAATATTTATGTAGCCAAATTTGTCAATTTTTTTGATAATTTCTGGGATTTGTGTCATATTTTAGAAAGAGTTTTCTCCACTCTGTGATTATGGAAATAAACATCCTCCAATATTTTCTTCTATTATTTTTATGGTTTTTTAAAAGATTTTATTTATTTATTTTTAGAAAGAGGGAAAGGGAGGGAGAAAGAGAGGGAGAGAAACATCAGTGTGCAAGAGAAACATCAATCTGCTGCCCCTCGCACACCCCCAGCTGGGGACCGGGCCCATAATCCAGGTACAGGCCCTGACTGGGAATCAAACCAGCAACCTTCAATTCCCAGGCTGGCACTCAATCCACTAAACCTCACCAGCCAGGGCTATTTTTATGGTTTTAAAAATCTATACATATTTGATCTGTCTGGAATTTATTTTAGTATACAGTATGCGGGGAGATAGGGACACAGTTAGATTTTTTTCCAGATGCCCATGAATTGTCCTAATGCGGATTTTCCCCACATATGTGAAATGCCACCCTTATTATACACCAAACTTCCTTATATGTTTAGGTCTATTTGTGGATTTTATTTCCTCCATTTATCTCTTTGTCAGTTTTTGAGCCAGTTACACACATTAATTGTTGTACCTGTTATGACACTGATAATTATCTCAAACCCTTCTCTCTGTAAGACCTTACCAAATCTGCTGGTAAACTATACACCTTTTCTTTGGCTTTAAGCGTCTTTAGAACGCGGTCAAATTGTTTACTCAAAGCGACTCTTCATCTCTCTGACCACGTATACTTTCTTATTCAACAAACGTTTACTGAGCACCTATTGCACGCCAGTGGCCACGGTGGGATCAGAAGGACGGTGGGAACAACACAGACATGCGCCCTGCCCGACAGACGGATTTGAGCGATTAATCCTCAAGGCCACAGCACTTCCAGTTCCTGAGTTCCAAGGGCTCTGCACTGCCAACCCAGGGACTCCCCCGGAAACCATGCCCAAACCTGTTTGCTTTCAGATGCCCTGAGCCATGGCTCAGCCAAGGCCAGTGGTAACAGGGCCAAATGAAGTTGAATTTTAAATAAGCCTGGCTTCCTCTCCAACATTGTTGAGAGACCCTTGTCCAAATCACTGTGTTCCCATCAGATAGGAAAGAGCCAGCGCAGATGGGGTCACTGGAACAATGGCATGCCGTGAGCTTTAGGAAGCTGATTTTTTTTAAGATAGAGGGACAACATATAAAAAAGAAGTTGAGAAGACTAACTTATCTAGAAATGATCTTTAATTCCTAGCATGGAGAAGACAGTATGGGGTCAACCTAGTCGTGTGACCTTAAGCATGTCAGTTAACTTCTCTAGACTCTATCTCAGGGATACTCAGGGTCAACGAACAGGCACTGTGCGGAGATCTTTTCTCATACTCAGTTTTATCTGATCCTCAGCACGCCTTCATTAGGTAGCGCCACAACGGCCGGTTTACACCCTGAAACTCAAGATTCAAAAGGGAAATCGGCATGCCCAAAGCCACTCACTTAGAAGGAGCTGAGCTGGAGCCCTGCTGTGCACCAGGCGCTTGTAAGAAGACCAAGGAGGAGGGCCTCACCTCACCAGATATCAGGACTTGCTGCGAAGCCACCTGGTAAAGACAGTGTGGTATGGACATAAGGACAGAATGACCCACGAGAAGGAATGGAGACATCCAGGGTCAGACCCACGCATGTACGCAACTTTTGTATATGGCAAAGGTGGCATGCCACGGTGAAGAAAGAAAAGATGTCCAAAAAATGGAGCTGGAAAAAATGACTTCAAGACATAGACAAAGGTCAGCTCTACATGGATTATGGATGAAATTTGGAAAATAAAACATTAAAAACATTTATTAGAAAATATAGGTAAATATCTTTTGGAGGTTGAAATAGAGAAAGATTTCTTAAGGCCCCAAAGACTGCTAGCTATAAAATGAAAGACTGATAAACTTGCCTGTATTAAAATTAAGAATTTATGTTCATACAAAAACACCTTAAAGTAAAAGACAAATAATCAAGTAGGAGGAAAAAAAATCTCAAAAAGGTAAGCATCAAAGGATTAATATGCAGAGTTTATAAAGAACACCTATAAATCAGTAAGAAAGACAACTTTTGAAAAAAAGCAAAATGGACAAAAAGTATAAGCATGCTCTTTCAGAAAGAAAGAAACACAGCTGCTAAGTGTGAACAAATGTTAAACATTGTTAATGATCAGGAAAGTGCAAACGGAAGTTGCAAATGGTTTTACGTCCATTAATTTACATTAGTTAAAAGTCTGATACTAAGTGTTGGAAGGATGTGGACCCCCAGGGCATTTTGCCAGCAGGAACGTAAACTGGTGAAACTGTTTGGGGAAAGTCTGGCATTGTCTTCTGTAGCGGAACATTCGCATAGCTTCTGACCCGGCAGCTTTACACTGAGCAGGGCTTTTCACATGGCAACACCTGGAAACCACCTGGGATCAAATGCATTATTTGTTCATAATTGTTTATTCCCTGTTCACCCTTGCTGTGCCTCCTTGTTTGGCAAAGATCCTCCCCCAACACACCCTCAGCCTCACAGAATGAGAGCTAGGAATAAGCTTTTCGTGCTAAGGCCATTGAAATATCGGCATTGTTTGCTCCTGTAGTACTGGGCGAAGAATATCCACCCTAACTGCCCATCAATGGGAGAGGGATGAGTAAACTGTGATATGCTCGCACATGACGTACAATAGACAGCAGTCA
The DNA here is from genome assembly GCA_004026545.1 of Mormoops blainvillei. Classification (NCBI taxonomy): domain Eukaryota; kingdom Metazoa; phylum Chordata; class Mammalia; order Chiroptera; family Mormoopidae; genus Mormoops; species Mormoops blainvillei. The sequence goes on along the minus strand of PVJD01005462.1, from coordinate 34,462 downwards.
AAATGAATGAGCTACAGGAACATGCTTCGATTAGGAATTACTTTTGCCGACCTAACACTGAGAACACTAAATCTCAAAACTTATATACATTATGATATACTTCTGTAAAGTTATAAATTACTAACATAAGAAGTATTCTTGCCCTGGTTGGTGTGACTCAGTTGGTGGGGCATCATCCTGCAAAGCAAAAGGTTGCCAGTTCGATTCCCAGTCAGGGTAAATGCCTGGGTTGTGGGTTCTGTCACTGGACAGGGTGCATACAAGAAGCAACCAGTCGAGGTTTCTCTCTCACATAGGTGTTCCTCTTCTTCTCCTTCCCCCTCCGTTCTCCTCTCTCCAAAAATAAATAAAATCTTTAAAAAGTCTTCTTTTAAGGACTACATATAGTTGCAATAAGGGAATTTATGGTTACTTTAGGTTATTGAGTTACTCGCTTTGTCTTCAGGTAGCATGTGACACTGTAATAAATAATGAAACCAGGTGTAATATACATGGACCAGCATTAAGAGTGTGTCACAAACCCAGGTTTATGACAATCTAATTCTGTGCACCTGGGACCCCCTTGAAAGGCAAGTAGTACAGACACTAAATGTTGAATTTGTAAACACTCCCTCAAATATCTTTTCAAATTTTTGACTAAGAGATTTGAACTTGCTTCTGCGGACATAAATTTTTAGATCAGATTTTGTAATTTTGTGTCCCGATAGAGAGAAGAGAGAGGTGATTCAGCCTTCTCTCTGGTGTGCTTCATTTTTCAGCATGGAAAAAAAATGATTGAGAATTTAGAAAAGCTTCTTCCAGTTTCACAGCTTGTTTGTTGTTGGTCACATGTGTAAATTTTTACGATTGCCAAACTTGGGATAAATCTCTGTCAGATCCCTTTCAGGGCAGTTTAAGTTTTCTTGTGCAATGACTAATCTTAAATCCTCTCTTAACTGATGAAACTTGTTATCCAGTTTGTCATCAATGTCTTTTGTAGTGGTACATAATACATTTTACTTCTCTTAGCTCAGTAATCTGTGCCAAGTATGCAAAAAAATTTAAACATTTTTGTCAATGTGTCCATGTGATTCAGTCCTTTTTACTTATAGGATTATCAAAGACCCCAGACTATTCATACCTCCTTTTCAAATTTATCTATTCTCTCAACGAGTGCTGTTTTTTGGAATGACCTGAAATTTAGGGGGTACAGTTTTCTTCTATTGATTTTCTATTGGCTTCACTGTTCATTTTCATGGATTTGATTTCATACGCTATTAAGTTTTAAATATTTATATCAGTTATTTAATAATATTCATTTAAAGATGACAAAAATGTAAAGGTGCCACTATATAAATCCAATTCAGAAATCTATAATTTCTCAATTGTTTTATTGAAACCCAAACACCTCTCCTTCAGAGAGGCCTTGACCACTCAACAGCTTTCTGGTCACTTTCCAATCCTTGATCTTTCTTTTTTCCTTTATAGCAACTGATCTGGTGTTAAATTATATACTGATGTGTTTGTTGTCTGTCTCCTCCAGTAGAAACTAAAAAATTTTGGGGTCAGTTACATTCCCAAACCTTAGCTCTCTGATGGATAAATAAATAAATGTTTGTTGAATGCCCGAGTGAGTGAGTGAGTGAATCTGTTCAGTGACAACTGAGCAGGTCTGCACTGGGATTCTTGTCAAGATCCTGCTCTCAGCCACTCCCAGGGCTGCTAAAAGCCAGGGACTGCTGTGGAATTGCTGTGGTCTAAACCGCACTGAAGCTCCCCGCCTCACTTCTGCACGAAAACCACCTCCATTTTCTTTTAATTTTTTATTGAATTTCTTGGAGTGACATTGGTTAATAAAAGTATATAGGTTTCAGGGGTCCAGTTCTATCACACATCACTTGTACACTGTGTGTTCACCACCCCAAGTGAAGTCTCCTTCTGTCACCATGTATCCCCCTTTTCCCTCTCCTTCCTCTAAACCCATCTCCATTTTTAATTTCTTTTCCATAAAAAGGGAACAGCCCCACCTTTTTTGATATAACACCTAAGTGATCTCTCAACCCAAAGTCTCTGTTCCATGTACAATTACTTCGCCTACTTTTCTCTTCTTAATATAGTATGATTTGGCTTAATATATTATTTTTTACTCCCCTTAAATTGTTAACCTCACTGCAGCCTCACACTCAGCATGCCCCAGAATGAACTCTTCACATCCCCCTGCACGTGAGCACGTTCAGCTTCAGTTTCTCCTGACTTCCTCCTTGATCTCACTGTTGACCCATTCATTATTTAGTAAAATAATTGACCCATTCATTATTCCATTTTTTTCTTGTGATTGATTTCTAGTTTTGTATCATTGTGGTCAGAGAAAATGCTTGATGTGATTTCAATCTTCTTAAATCTATTGAGATTTGTTTTCTGTCCTAATATGTGGTCTGTCTTTGAGAATGTTCCAGGTGCACTTGAAAAGAATGTGTGTTCTGCTGCTTTGGGCTGAAATGCTTTGAAGACATCGATTAAATTCATATTCCTACTCTAGCATGTCATTTAAAGCCACTGTTTTCTTACTGATTTTCTGTCTGGAAGATCTACCCATTGATGTCAATGGGGTGTTAAAATCCCCAACTATGACTGTATTACTGTCCATCTCTCCCTATATGTCCATCAAGATTTGCTTTATATATTTAGGTCCTTCAGTGTTGGGTACAGAAATGTTTACAAAGGTTATATCCTCTTGCTGGAATGATTTCTTTATCATTATGCAGTGTCCTTCTTTGTCTCCTTGCCTTTGTTTTAAAATCTATTTTGTCAGATATAAATATTGCTATCCCAGCTTTTTTTTTAATTTCCATTTGCATGAAATATCTTTTTCCATCACTTTACTTTTAGTCTGTGTGTATCTTTCATTCTGAGGTGGGTCTCTTATAGACAGGATATATATATACATGGATCTTGTTTTCTTATCCATTCAGCTACCCTATGTCTTTTGATTGGAGCATTTAAGTCATTTATATTTAAGGTGATTATTGATAGGTATGTGTTTATTGCCATTTTATCCCTTATAACTATGCTCCTCTGTTGTTTCTTCTTCTCCTTCTCCTTCTCCTTCTCCTTCTCCTTCTCCTTCTTCTTCTTCTTCTTCTTCTTCTTCTTCTTCTTCTTCTTCTTCTTCTCCCTTCTAGAAGACCCTTTAACATTTCTTATAACAGTGCTTTGGTGGTAACGAACTCCTTTAGCTTTTTCTTATCCGGGAAACAATTTAAGAGAGATTTCTCTTGCCTGGGGCATACAGAAAAGGTTCTCAGAAGAGGTGCTTTGGGATGACCCTCCTAGAGCAGAGAGCAGAGAGGACTTATACAGCTCGTGGGCAGGGAAGGGGAACAGGGAGGCGGAAGTTGGGAAGAAGGCTTGGAACTGACAGCCTGGCAGGGGTACCCAAAGCGCTGGGGCAGGGGCATATGCGCAGAGCCTAGGGAGCCCAGGGGAGGGGCTCAACTAGACCAAGGCGAGACCTCCCATCTGGGCCTCTGTGTAAGTAAACATGCCCTGGGGAGGAAGGGCTTCGTGGGAAGTAAGACTAACCTACACAGAGCAGGCAGGCAGGAAATTGCCAAGGGTGTTCAGGAAACAAAAGCATGTTCTGTGGGATATTAATAGGGCTCCACAGTCAAACTCATTTGGAAAATTCTGGATGAACAAGGTAAAACAGATTTCTTTCCTGCAGGCTTTATGTGTGCTGCATTTCCAAAAAGGGCTGTAGACTCGTTTATTAACTTGACAGCACATTAGTTATAAAGAGATGGCAGGGAAGCGGGCGGGTGAAATAGCTCAGGGTGTCCTAGACGCCAGGCTAAGGAATTCTGACATTACCTGAGAGGCCATTGGAAGAGGAAAAGATTTTTAAGCAGGGTGGTGACCTAACCACAGCGGAGGGGTAGGAGGTTGCCTCCGATGTCAATGTGGGGAGTGAATATGAGGAAAGGGGGACAGACATTTATCATCCACTTACCATGTTCCAGACACCTTGCTAGTGCTTCACATACACACGTGCTTTTCATCTTCACAACCCTGCAGAGCTAAGTGCTGTTTTCTCATACTTTAATACTGTGGAAACTGAGGCGCAGGGATGTGTTGCACCACCTGCCAGCACCCGGTGAGGTCAGAGCCAGTTCTCGAATCCAGCTCAGCCAGGAGCAAATGGGTGGGCCTGAGCCGGGGGGGACCTTCCACGGTGTGGCCCTCTCCCAGGACCTAAGCCCTGGAACTGTCTGCCACCAACCTGCTGGGTGACTGGGCCAGCTCATGCCCCCTCTCTGGGCCTTAGTTACCTCATATGCCCACAAGATGATTGTTATTATTCCTCCCAGCTCTGAATTCCTATCCTCGTGGGTGCCGCCTTGTAGAGCCCTGGCTCTGGTCCTCCAGTATGGAGCTTTGGAATTGACTGTCATATATCCGACAGACCAGCCTTACCTCACACGCCGCCCTCCAGACACACACACAACGACTCTGCAATGCATGCAGTTGACGAGGATTTACCGCCAGCCCATCGTATGCCAGGCACTGTCCTGAGAGCTGCCATCTGTTATCTGTAAGGCAGAAACTGCTCTGGTCCCCAGTTGTCTGATATGGAGGCTTGTCTCAGGTCTCACCTGGGTTCAGATCTGAATCGGGTTTAACTACACCCACAGCCCAGCGCCTGCCCGGTCTGTTTTGCTGTCACCTGTGTAAGCCCATGGGCTCATGGCCAGAGCCCAGGCCTCCAGGGCATGATGAGGAGGAGAGGTGTGTATTGGCGGGGGGGCGGGGCGGGAAGGATAACAGTGACATTAGTCCAACCTGGCTGTGATTCTTGGTCCTGCTACCTACTAGCTGTGTTACACGGGGCCAATCATTTCACTGCCCTGAACCTCAGTACTCTCACCTATAAAATAGCTCAAATAGTACTTACTTACCCCACAGGGTTGTTGGGACAATGAAGGTTCCCCCAAACACCCCGCCCCTTCTCACGCTCACCTCCAAATGCCGGCAAAGAGGGATCCAGAAACAAATGAATAAAGTGATTTCCTATATTCTGTGAACTCTGGTGTTAGAGATGATCTGTTTCACGTGTCTTTATATGGCTGGCGTGATAATGACAATGCCTAGCACTTATTGAGCATGTGCTATGCTCTTTTAAGAATCTTCCTGCGTGTTTTACAGACCACAGCTGTAGTGGACCAGAGCCACAGTTTGATCCCAGGCTGTGTGACTCCGTGGCCCGTGCTATTAACCACGCCACTATCTGGCTCGGCAGGTTCAGTACAAACCCCTGTGAGTCACATGGCAGGACCTCAGGGGTCAATAACCGTATCTTCTGCAGGACCCAGAAGCCAGCTCAAGCCTAAGCCTGAGTGAGTTCCAATAAATTTATTCACTCACTTGTTCACTCACTCGCTCTTTCATTCATCCAATTAATATCTATTGAGCACCTGTGATATGCCCGGCGCTGTTCTAGGAGCTGGGGACATAGCAATGGAGAAGGTAGAGAAGACCCTTGTTCCCATGGCAGTTACATTCTAGTGGTAACGCAGGCACTAAATGCACAAGCAAGAAAACTGTCAGCCAGTGATTCGTGCAGTTAAAATAGTATTATATGGCAACCAGGGACTGGGCAGCTGCTTTCAATGGGTGGTCAGGGAAGAGTTCTCTAAGGAGGTAATGTTTTAGCTAGGACTTGAATGGTAAGAAGGAGCCGACCATCTGAAAACCAGGGGGAACAGAGCATCCAAACAGGGAGAACAGCAAGTGCAAAGGCCCCGAGACAGCAACGGGCCGAGCACTTTTGGGGAAGAGGAGCCACGCGTGGCTGGAGAGCCCGTCAGTGCAGGAAGGCGGAGAGGCAGCGGCCACATCCTGGAGGCTTCATGACCAGAGGAAGGAGTTTCATTATTTTTCATCACTTTTTCAAGGTGTGATGGCAAGCAGTTAGAGAGTTTTAAACAGAGAAATGACATGATTTTTTTTTTTTAATTAATAGGCTTTAAGCTGTGGAGTAGTTTTAAGTTTACGGAAAAATCGAGTGGAAAGTACGGAGAGTTCCCATGTATACTCTTATCCTCCCCCCCCACACACACACAATTTCCCCCATTAGCATCTTGCATTAATGTGACACATTTGTTATTATTAATGAGCCAACAGTGATACATTGCTATTAACCGAAGTCCATAGTTTACATTAAGGTTCCCTCTTCATGTACATGGGTTTTGACAGGTGTATAATGAGTAGCATGAATCCACCATTCAGTGTGTAGGGGATGCCCTATGCTCCCCCGTCCATCCCTCCCTCCCAGCGAAAGCCCTGGCAACCACTGATCTCGTCACTGTCTCCATAGTTTTGCCTTTTCCAGTGTATCATGTACTTGGAATCATACGGTATGTAGCCTTTCCAGACTGGCTTCTTTCACTTGATCGGATTTTTAAAAAGACCATGTTGGCTGGTTTGCAGGGAACGGGTTGAAAGGGGAACAATAAAAACAGCAGGAAGGTCAGTCAGGAGGTGAAGCCGCTGTCCAGGGGCTCAGACAAGCAGGTGGCTGAGCTGCTGGGGAAACGAACCCTGGGCACCCGTGGAGGCCAGACAGCCAATAGCCTCACCGCAGAGGGATGGTCGGCGAGAACGTTCTGACGATTACACCACGACGTTCAACCGGGTCCTGGGTAGAGTGGTGATATAAAGTTTTTGTAAATTTTTAAAAAATTTTACTTACTTAAATGCACTTAATTTCCCCTTAGAATTGAAGAAGCAGGTCCAGACAGATTTTCTGGTGTGCCTAGCACCACGCAGAGAAGCAGTAACCAGGTCCACCTGGGATGGAGAACTCCGGCCTCTTCACACCGCGCTCCATCATCAGCTGCCAGCTCCCCATTCCTCCAGCTAAGTATTTTCTCTCTTGTTGGTCATTTTGTTGCATAATCAATAAACCACTAACAAAAGTAAAAGGCTTCCAGATTTATCCACTGCTGACTCCCTGCCTGGATAGACTTTCCTTTTGCCCTCCTTAAAACCCTCCTGGCTTCTCATTGCACCTGGAGGGAAATCCATCTGGAACCAAATGTCAGCAAAACTGCTTGTTAACTTACCCTGGCCCCCTGAATTAGTTCAGTTTATTTCGCCAAAAAACAGTGATGGGGATTTGATGGGTTTCTTACCAGGGAACCTCAGATTGAAGGACAAGGTGTTGAATAAATAATCAATTTAAAGGACAGGTCCAGGAACTAGTTGAAGCCTGCTGCTTTCAGGGGACAGGGCTGCAGTGACTCCGATTCTGTGTCACCCCACTGCATTCACCCTCCCAGGAGGCAATGAGTGGTCCCAGCTTGGGTCAAGAGTGTCACTTGCCCCTGCTCTGATTAATCAGATCTTGCGGGTGGTCGGGGGAATCACAGTGATACATGGTACAACCAGGGTGGCTCCCCGTGAAGGTAAAATCTTCATGGGAGATGGAGCTGCTGGTGCCCCTCCAGGCAGCGTTGGCCATCCTGTCCCCAGGAACCCCGTAACTCAACCATAGCACTTCTCAAATTCTCTGGTAATCATCTCTTGACATTTCTGGACAGTGAGCTCGTCAAGGAGTGAGGCCTTGACTTACTTAGTCATGCTTATAGCAGAGACTCCCCAGCTGCTGTCCTCCCTTCTTCCACATTAGCTAGAATTTTTAGCTAGGCTCACGGCCACCCAAAGGAATGACATGCCCCAATCTACCTTGCACCTAGGAGTCACCTGGTGACAAAGTTCTGACCAGTGCATAAGAATGGAGGTGGTGTGGGCAACTTCCACTCATACCTTTCCTGCAGAGGGGCATGCTCTTCCCTTCCCTTCCCTTACCCTCCTCATGCTGCTGGATGGAATGTGGACATGGTGGTGTACCCTATCAGACCATATGGAAAAAGAGAACTTCCCAAGAAATGGCAGGGCCACCAGATGGAGAGATTTGGGGTCCCCGACACCCCGAAGCTGCCACTGCAGCTTTGAACCGCTTATCCCCAGAATATTTGGAGAGGCAATAATACTTCTTTTCTTTGTAAGCCTTCCTTCAGTCTAATATAATCCACACTAATAACCATGCTTAACACAGTGACTGACACTTAGTAAGTGCTCAGTAAATTATGGTTGAATTATTAAATCAATTACCAAAAAAAAGAAACCCTTAATTCCAGCATTTAACACATCAACTATTTGCATATTCCCTCTCAGCTCTTGTCTACCTGCACTTGATATTTTAATAGAGGTATAATTAGAGCAGAAATAGAATTTTATATCCAGCCTTTTCCCTTTAATAGTAATTGCATAATAAACATTTTCCATAAGTCATATTAGCATCGTTTTAAGTAGGTGTGTAATTTTCCACCGAAGAGAGCAACCATCATTTACTTAACCACTCCCTTACTGTTTGATATATGAGTTTATACATTTTTCCATTTTTTGTAATTGCAGGGAATGCTGCAATGCTATGACTCTAGTTTTTTTATCCCGTATTTTTGACGATTCCCCTGAGAATGGGATTGTTGCCTTTTCTAATATCTTAGGTCACCCTCCACCTTCACCAGCCACTCTCAAGCTTTATAACTTCCGATCTAATTCTGAACCATGGTCATGATGAGAATAAAAATTTCAATAGCAGCTGGTGCCCATCACTGAACACTGATTACGTAACTGTGCCATGCCAAGCCCTTGTCATACAAACATATCTGCACATCTAAGGACACTTCAAGCACATGCTACATGCCAGGCAAAGGGAGTGGCGGAAAGTGCCAATCCGAGGCTCAGACTGGATGCAAATCTCAGCCAGGCTGCTTCCCAACGATGAGACTTTGGACAATTATGTAACCTGTCTGTGCCTCCCTTTCCTCATCAGTGAAATGGGGGTAACAGCCCTGGCCAGTGCGGGTCAGTTGGTTGGGGCATTGTTCCATAGCAGAAAGGTTTAGGGTTCGATTTCTGGTCAGAACACATGCCTAGGTTGCAGGTTGGATCCCCGGCCTGGGCATATATGGGAGGAAACCAGTCGAAGCTTCTCTCTCACATCAATGTTTATCTCTCTCTCTTCCTTTCTCTCTAAAAGCAATGAAAGAATGTCCTTGGGTGAGGATTTTTAAAGAATTAAAAAAAAAATTTTTTTAATGGGGATAATAACGCTTTCGTCATGGGGCTGCGTGAGACTTAAATGAGATAACAATAACTGTTCCTAGGTGCCAAACCCTGTGCTAAAGGCTCTGCATTTGCTCCTTGCCCGAGCCTAGGAAGCGTTCCCGCCCCTATTTTGCAGATGAGGCACCTGAAGCTCAGTGCCCCGACCCGCTGAGCAATTCTCTCATAGGTCGGTTGTTGACTTCAAAGCCCCAAGTTCCTTCCGAGAGGATTCCTGTCTTTATGGTACCCTTCAAGCCAGAGCCCCAGGAGCCCAACTTTTCCAGCGTGATCTCTTCCTTCATCCACCCTCCGCCTGACAACGTACAGCCTGTTTCAGGCCCGCTGAGCAATTTACTGTCCTTCCCACAGTTGTCACCGCAGCATGGAAAACCTCAGAAGCTCAGGTAGGAACAATAAGCTTGAATCAAGCACTTCCTCTGGGCAGACCCTGTGTTTGGTGCTTTGGGTCATTGTCTCATTTAATCCTCAAAACAGCCGTAGATGTAAGCACGATACCCCTCTTTTACAGGTGGAGAAGCCCAGGCCCAGGAAGGTAAAGTGAGTTGCCTAGTGTCACACAGTTATTGAAGTCAAGGGCTGAGAGTCACCGCCGGGCTGGGAAATGCGAGCCTCGTGTCTTGCTGTTCCCGCCCCCAGCTGCCCAGGATGACAGTTTCCAGGAGATGGGAAGGTGTGCTGCAATGGTCCCAGGTTGCCACAGCCTACGGCAAGGCAGTCATGCAGAGGGTACCAGCACAGTGGCCACTAGGGCCACCTGGCCTCTCAAGGCCCAAGGCACAAAGACAGGCTGGGATCCAAGACAGAGCTGTTGGGGGAGCTTCCTGGGCCACCCCTGAAATAGTCCGGCTCACAGCTCCTGCTCTGGGAGGCGGCAGGCGGATCCCGGAATAGCTCCTTCCTACTGCAAGGTGACCTAGTTAGCAGGTTCCTCTTGTCATGTGAGGCTGGCTGAGCAAGACTTTCACCTGCCTCTCTCTCTCCAGAGAAGGTCCCACCTAGCACTTTCCTCTCTCCCCTCCCCCAGGGCTACTCCCCATTCTCGCACTGCTCACTCAGCTTAGAAGTCGGGGCGCAGGTAACAGTACACTGAGGGTGATGCTTCCTGGCATCGAAACATGTTCACAAACATCATCACACTTCCTTCTCATAGTAGGCGGGGGAGGGAGGACTTAACATCATCGCATTTCACAGCTGAGGAAATGAAGGCACAGAGAGGGTAGGTAACATGAGCAAGGGCGAACAGCTGGGAGGAGGCAGAGCCAAGATGTAAGGCCTGGGTCATCCCCGGCCGCAGTGCTTCTGTCTGAGGGCCCCAATAACTATGCCTTCCTCGCCTGTCCACTGATGGGTCTCCCGAGCATCTGGTGACAGATTTGGGTTGCAGAGTTTGAGATCAAAGAATCTGAGGTCCATCAGACCTGGGTGGGGGCCGGGGTTGGAGTTTTGGCATTTATCAGCTCTGTGACCTCTGTTGCTTTACCTGTCTGAGACTCAGTTTTTGTATCTGTAAAATGGGATGCCACAGATAATTTGCTGAACTTCTCTAAGCCTCAGTTTACCTATCTGTAAAAAGTGGGCATAACATAGCCTCTTACGTTGGTGGCGAAGACTGGACGTATACAACACAGCACATGGTGGGCGCTGAGGAGATGTTTGAGAATCTGAGCTTGAGCTGTCTAGGCAATTAATCCCAAGACCAGAGGTACCACCTTAGAAATGTAAAAAGAAAGATGCTGGCGGTCCGGAGGAAACAGGGAAGGCTTCCAGGTGATGGTGGGACTGGCCTGAGGCCTGAAATCCACGTACGACTAAGAAAGATAGAGAAGCTTAGGGAGGTCATCTCCAGCGGAAGACCCAGCAGGACAGAGCCTGGAGGTCGGACTGGGCAGGACACATTGACAGAGCCGCAGCCTCCCATCACTCTTCACAGGACATGTAAACTCCTCCTTTGTGACTTCATCTCCCAGAGTTTTTGTCCCTGCCCCGACTCCACCCCAGTGACCGCTTCCCTATTACACACTCACACATTCCCATCGTCATTCTCATCCCCTTTGACCTGTGTGATTTTCTTCAGAGCACTCGCACATCTCACTTTTTAATATTATATTATTTGGTTATCTGGGTACAGGCTTATTGTCTGTTAACCTCAAAGAGACTGTAAGACCCTTAAGGGAGAAAACTCGGCCTCGTTCATCGGAGCGCCCCCAGTTCCTAGAGCAATGGCAGCACATAGTACATGCTCAATAAATGGGGATAAAGCAGGTGGGTGAATCAACAGCGTCAAGTCCAGGTCAATAGGAAGAGAGACCTGGGTAGGTTGAGGCCAAACCGGGGAGGCCTGTGAAACTCAGGCTAAGGAGTTTGAGTGACTTTTCAAGAAAAATCAACAGACTTGTGATCAACCAGGTAATGGGCTCGTCAGATTTCTGGTCTGGGTGACGGGGAGAGGGGTAGTGACATTGGCAGGAGACAGGTCATTTGTTTCTCAAGACTCCGGTATGTCTTTTTTGGACCAATTTCCAAGTTAGACACAAGGGTCCCGATATGAACAAACCCCGTCCCCTCCTCCCAACAAGCCCGCATTCCCGCGGGGATTCGTGGAGCAGCAGTCACTCAAGCAGGACCTTGAAAGCTGGAGAGGGTTTTTGCACTGAGAGACCTGGGACTGGGCCTCCCCTGAGCAATGAAGGGCAATGGGAGAGGCCGGTGAGAGCTTGGGAAGTGACCAAGAGAGACGGGGGAGGGCAGGACCGGGAGGCCTCCTCCAGGAACGGAGGTGCTGTTCTGTCCCTTGTTTCCCTCTGAGGTCCCCGGGGAAGTGGCTTCCTACCTGAATGCCTCTCCTGTGGGCAAGGACGTGGGGGGAGGAGGGCACTGAGCTCAACAAAGGGGCATTCTTCCAGCCACCACCCAGAATCAATAGAGGCTTGTTCACCCTGCGGCCTGGGGAGCGGCCAGGCCCACTGGCCGGGGAACCTGGGCAGCAAAGGTGGGAACACCGAGTCCTGAGCTGGGCCAGCCTGGAGCATTGTTCTGCCCCAGGGTAGCCACGGCCAAGGCCCCCATCGTCTTTTTTAAAATGGGGGCGGGTGGGAGTCGGCACTGCAGAGAACATCCAGGCCCATCTTCACCCGCAGATGTGGCCCTTGGGGTTGGAGACCCTGGGCACGGCAGACCCCAGCCCCTCGCCTCCACAGGCACATCCCTCCAATAATCCCCTCTGTCCAGAGTCATCTAGTCTTCGCCTTGGACCAGGTCATTCTCATAAGCGTACAAACAAGTTATTATTTCTTTCATCTTTAGAACACAAATAAACAGAACACTCTTGGTCCCACTTCTTTATGGAGCCCCAATGTTCATGCTGTTCTCTTGCCCTTTAGTCCACAGAGTGGTCCACACTGGCTGTCACTAGTCCCTCCCATCCCCACAGGCTTCTGCATCCACCGTGCCTGTGACACTGCCCTTGTCAGGGGATCCGTGGCCTCCACGTTGCCAAGTACCCTGGTCAGTTCATTCTCCGTCTCCCTTGCTTCTGCTCCTCTCAGCTGCTGTCTGGTTTCCCTCCCCTCCACAATGTGGGGAGTATGGCCAACAACAGCTTGGAGGCCTCCCCTCACCCTCCAGTGCCCACCCACCATTGAATAGGATCTGCTCTCTGCTTTGTGAAGGACTCTGGGTGGCCCATTCTGGGCCAGGGACCCACCTGGGCACCAATCATTTATGCCAGAGGACAGGGCCACATGAGACTAGACATTATCAGCCATGTTGCCCAAGAAGGGGTGATTACAGCCAGGAAGACGTCCTACGTGGACCCATAGGCTTGGAGCTGGCCTCTGGACCCAGACTTCAGTGGTAGATGCCGATGGAGAGGAGTGGGTGGGTTCCACAGACACTGAGGAAGTAGACATTACATTATTCAGTGACATTTAGAGGAAGGGAGTGAGGTTCAAGGAGGACCCCACCATCACCACTTCTTCCTGCCACATGCCTGACTAGACCAGGCTGGCTGAGGTGAAGGGGGGACCCAGGAGGAGTGAAAGGACGGCGCTGGCCCCATGAGCGGTGGTGCAGTATGCAGGCATGCGCGCTGGCCTGCGGGCAGCCTCCCCCGAGTTCTCATCTGCTACAATCATGGGGGGCAGGGGGAACCCAAGACCAATCACCCAGCCTCTGGAGGCCTCCACTTTGTCCCCCAGAACTAGAAACTACTACTACATGCCCTCATAAGATTTGGGGAGGGTCGACTGGGATAAAAAGGCTTTGTAACAATGGCAAGAATTATTACTCTTCTTGACGAAGCAATGGCTTTCTTTGATGACTGCAGGAGACCTGTCTTGGGAAGACTGGGGGCCCCTGCCATGGTGTGAATTCAGTGGGATCCCGCCCCCACCCTGAAACACCTCCCCTAACTCTTTCTAAAGTCCCTAACTCTAGAAATCAGTGTTCTTCCTTGTTCCACAAGCACAGCACCTGTATCAGAATCTCCTGGATCGTTCCTAAGAAAGGCAGATTTCTGGGTTTTGACCCGACCCTACAGAACCAAAATCCCAGGGCATTGCCCAGGAACTGCCGCTGGCACCCACCGAAGCTGAGGACCGCTGCCATAAAGCCTTTCACATCACAGCCTGAGATTAGGGTTCAAACCTGAGGCTGGCAGAGGGAATGCGGGTTGAAATTTGCATTCGGGTGTAGAGGACTGACAGCTGAACCTTTACCCAGGAAGGATCCTGGTGGGGGGAAGTAGGGGCAGAGGGAAAGGAGGCAGAACCTGAGCAAACAAAGGGAAAATGACTCAGGAAGGAAAGAAAGAGGGGGAGAAATGTGGTTGTTACCAAAGGCTAATTTACGTTCCCCACAATTTTGCCAAGGGCTATAGTACTAGAGTACTAAAATTCAGTGAAGAATTTTATTTCTTTATGCTTCCTTGGTGCCTTCTCATCCATGAACTCTTCTGATCCTCACTGCAACCTTGAGAAGTAGACAGGAAAGGGATTACTACCTCCCTTTCACAAACAACTGAGGCAGAGAAGCGAGGTGGCGTGCCCAAAAGCATTTGTTCATGAAACATTTGCTGACACCTGTTCAGAGGTCCGTCCTGTGTCACAGCTGAATGAACCCAAGGCTGAAACTAGGTCACCAGACCAAAGCCAGGGGCCCGCCCCATCAGAACCCCCTGCTGCATGTAGGACAGGGTCTCACTAGGCAAGAGATTATCAATTAATTCTTCAGCCTTTCCTGTTTCCCCATTTCCTTCTCTTATGAATTCTAGAGACTCTGAGTTCCTATATATATTGATTTGGGAGAGAAAAGTGAAGCTTGTGTTTAATAATGCCAAAAAGGGAGGGTTAGAGAAAAATCTCCTTAAGAGGGAAAAATTATTACTTTACATCTCCCGCAGCCAAAACCACGGAGAGCGGACACTAAGACTCTCAAGAGGTCTTCCGTTTGGAGGGTGGGGAGGTGTTTGCAAGGGGGGTTGAGCCAGGTGGTCTCCGCATTGCTCTGCCCAAGAGGAAGGAAAAGATGGGAAGAGGTGGACAGGGAGTCGTGTGGAGGCTGGGGCAACGGGACAATAGGAGAAGGGGGGCTGGCAGCCAAGAAGGAAATTCTGGGGCAGAGAGGACAGAAGAGTGCAGTCAGCATATTTATTAACTTTTGCTCTGCAGTGTGCAATGTAACACCGTCTTCCATCTTTCAATGAAATCTTCAGTGAAGTCGAGCTTTGCTCCCCAAGGCTTTATGATGTACTTGGATCGGCTGCTGGAGCCTTGGCTAAAGTGGTAGGCCCTCCTTAATGGTGGGTGCAAGTTGCCAACAGAGGCTGTTCCCGGGGCTCTCAAAACTGGTTTCCATCTCTAGGTAATTTAAAAATGGTTCAGCATAAAACAGAAACAGAAAGATCTTTTGTCCCGAAACACAATGAATAATGGAAGCCCTGTTGAGTCTCATTAGCGATCGTCAGATGTGATACTGCTCTTCCGTAAGACTGAGGCTTTTTGGTGGCAGGTTACTTTCGCTCCTAGTCCTGTTTTTCCCTGGCTCCAGCCTCATCAGTCGAGATAACTCTCTCTGCTAATTCTGAGGACAGCACCAACGCAGGCCCTTCCCACCTCCCAAGCTACTGCTCACCACACACAAAGGGGCTTTGTGGGTTCCTGAGGAATTGAGCATGGATGGATGACTGGGACGAGAAAGAAAAACTTCAGTGATCAGGAACACCGAGCCTCCCTAAGTCGCCATTCCAGCAGTTACTGTCCCATGGAGGGGGGATGTGACAGGAGGCTATAGATATACTTTTGTAACTGGGAAAGAACTCATGAGGTATTAAAAAAAATTTTTTTTTAATCCAAACTGAATTTAAAGTGCCTTGAATAACCATGTAGCAGGATTAGCAGAAAGTCCAGAGTTGTCCTTGTGGGTAATGCCTCCCCTCCCCGACTACTCTGACCACTTTGGGTCATTCAAGAGCAGGCAGGACTTCTAAAATCCAAGAGAAATGGATCTGCTTGGCTTTCACTCCCAAAGATGGGAACAAGAGTCCATAGGTCGTTACTGTCACTGCAATACGGCACCTCTCCTCTATGTGACCCCCATGCTGCATACCCTCACCATAGTGCTCTCCTGTCCCTACTCCAAACAGTGAGAGTGGCATCACCTGCCACCCCCCACATCATGCTGGGTCCAGGTCACCTGCGGGGCCGTGTTTCTAAGTGTCCCAGGCCATCCACTGTCTGAGTGAGCCACTTTGTTGCCAGGCCCGGACTCCTAAGATTTGGAGTCCTCCTTTTAAACAACAGATCTTGAATTGCCTCTCAGCACAGCCAGAACTCAGAATTCAAAATAGTTCACAGGTGGAGGTAGAGTCAAGTGGGTTGTGGGGGAAACACCTTTTATCCTCCCTCGCCCGTGGAGGAGAGACAAGAGGGAATTTTTGGCACCTTCTCTACCAAAGAAGAAAAAAGTTTCAGCACACCACCCCCACTGACATTTTTTATTAAAGAGAATCCCTGATTTCTTTCTTTCTTTCTTTCTTTCTCGCTTTCTCTCTCTCTCTCTTTTTTTTTTTTTTTTGCACATAGTATATTACCTTCAGAGTTTGGGGAAGTTTTGTGAAATCTAGGAAAGTGGATGTCTGGGCAGTAACTCTCTAATGGGGGGAACCTGTGATTGTATTTGGAAGGGAAGTAATACACAATGACTGTTTTTGAACAGTTGCTCTGCCCACCAAGTACCTTAAAACATTCAGTGTTTGTTTCTGGGTAATTGTGTGAATCTCTTTTTTTAATCTGTCTTCCTCTTCCTATAAAGTTATGAAAATAAGTACCAGCCCCTGCTGATGTCAGCAATGTTTCATAAGAAGCCCAAGGTCTGTCTGGTCTATAGCAAGAGCTCCCAACCCTCAGGCTGTAGAAATCTGGAAGGCCTCAGACTTATTGCAAAGGATTACTGGGCACCCATGTGTATTGTGTGTTTATCATAGACACACTGATATCAGGTTGTCTGGGTTTGAGTCTCAGCTCCACCAGCATTCTATCTGTGTGAACTTAAAATGTTTTACTTGAATCTTCTGAGCCTTAATTTCATCCTCTGTAAACTGGGAGTGATACTAAAGGCACCTACTCATGGAATTATTGCAGAAATTCAAATAAATAATGCATGCAATATGTTGAGCTCTGTGCCTGATGTAGCGCTGATCAATAAATGTTTATTATTATTATTAATAGCATTACCATTAATCAAATACCTATTGTTTTCCAGACACTGTGCTAAAAACTTCCCCTCTATTATCTCAAATCCTCACAACATCCCTGCTTTACATAAAGTGAGGTTCAGTGACCTGCCCAAAAAGAGATTGTTCCAACACTTGTATTCAATGCTGGTTTTCAAAACCAGTTCTTTCTGGCTCCAAAGGCTGCTTTCTCTGAGCTGAATCAAATTGTACCTGAACCAAACTATAGGCTGGTTATTTAATGCCTTGTATATGCAAATCTTGGAAACTATTCAAAGTACTTAACAATCTGTCCAGCGCAGGGCTGACCATCAGAATGAAAGCCACATTACCCCAAGCTGGGGTTGAGGGGCAAGGGAGGCTTCAGCCCTGAGCCAGATATTAATTCTTTAGCTGCTGGATAGTGTTAAGTAAGCAAAATTGTCCCAAAACCCATTTCTAAAGCCAATGCTCTCACCTGACAGATAACCAGGTAGCATTCTCTTTTTCTTGCTACTCTAACAATAATTATGGTAGACATTCTTTCCCCCAAAAATGTCCATTGTAGGAGTGAATATTGGAATTGACCTGCTAGAGACTTTTTCTCTTGCAGCAAGATTATAACAAAACTTTGATATATGCTCACAGCTAAACTGCCCAGAGAGTCTTGCTGTTTTTAAGTGTAGAGACAGGAGAGGTTTCCAAAGACTTGGGAAGGGATGGAGGCAAGAACTATTTACCAATAAGGGCAGAAGTATTTCAATAAAAATTTAGAGCCAGTGTGGCCACAGCAGGGGGCCCCAGCTCTGAGTCAGCCCTGAATATAAGAAGTTTAAAATCCACCTAGACCGTGTAGATTTTACTGTGGCTTATACAGTACAAAAACTGAATTCACAATAGCTTATTGGGATTACAGATTTTCTCAAACAATGAATATCATGTTTTTTAATGTTAAAAAGTATTCTATAAAAATGAACTAACAGGAAAAATAAAGACAGACCCATAGAGGGAAAGCAGGTTGACAGCTGGGGGTGGGGGCGGTGGGGTGGAGGGATTGAGAAAAAAGAGAAAAATTTTATAGACGTGGACAACAGTGTGGGGGTGCCCGGGGGAGGGAGGGGGAGGAGGGTAAGGGGATAAAAGGTGATGGAAGGAGGCCTGAGCTGGGGCGGTGAGCACACACCACAGTGCACAGGTGATGTGTTGTGGGCTGTGCACCTGAAACCTGTATAATGTTGTTAACCAGTGTCACCTCAATAAATTCAATAAAAAGAGAAAAAAATGTTTTATAGCACATTAATAGTTGCTGCAGGCAAGATCCACTGATGAATGCTAAAAGAGTGGGTGAAATTTTAAAGATAAATAGAATATTTGCCTAGCCTCAGAGTATCTTCTTCAAAATATTAATTACCATTGTGCTTTTAACAGATGCCCACAAATTCTTTGATCCTCCTTGCTCTGCGAAGTGGAGTTTAATTTTCTTCTGCTTGGACTGGACTTAGTGACTTGCTTCCAGAGTATATGGAAAGAGGAAAAATAGCAATTTTACAGTGCAGCCACCTGGCTGACATTACCTTAACCAAGGGAGGAGATTCATGTTACCAGTAACAAGGCAAGTTGGCATCATATATTCCCAGATACGATATGAGGAGAGGCCACCGCACCAGCGTGACATTCTTCCTCCATGTCCGTGACCCCAGTCTGGTCATGAGCAGCGTCAGACAAAGCCGTAGGGACATTCTACAAAATACCTAACCAGCACTCTTCAAATGCCCTGACCATGAGAAAACAAGGGGAGACTGAGAAACTGTCACAGAATGAAGGGGACTAAGGAGACGTGACAACTACATGCAGTACAGTGTCCTAAATGGCATCCTGGAACAGAAAAAGGGCACTGTGGAAAAACCTGGTGAGAACCGAATAAAGTCTGTAGTGAACAGTGTTGTGCCAACCTCAATTCCTTAGTTCTGACGAATGTGCCATGATTATGAAACATTATGTAACACGAAGGGAGCCGAGTGAACTCTCTGCACCACTTCTACAACTCCTTTGTAAATCTAAAATAATTTCCAAAAGACAGTATAAAAATAACAGAAGAAGAAGACAATCATAAAGCTTTCAAATTTCTCAATTCAGAGGCAGATTAAGGTCGGTTGAGGCCCCGGGCGCAGAAGAAAATATTGGGCCCCTTAAAAAGAAGAGAGTGACCAGGAAAATAAAAATACATGTTAAGCATATTTTTAGATAAATAAAAAATATTATGTACTATTAATGTTTTTTTCCAATAAAATTTGAATATAATATATGTATAATTAATTAATAATAGTTGGGGTTTTGCGGGGCCCTTCAGAAGTTGGGGCCCAGGGCACGCACCCAGTGTGCCTGCTGTCAAATCCGCCTCTGTCTCAATTCAACAAACAAATGTGCTCTTACAAAGGTGGAGAGCTGAAGTTTACACCACACTCAAAGAACCAAATGAAAGAAAACCATACGCTACGCTAACAAAAAGCTGTGGGCTGAGGAGATGCTTCCAACCACCCTGATGGACATGCAGTCCAGTGCAATGATGCCCTCTTCTGGGTTGGCATCATTCAACTCAGAGCTGGGACCTAGGGGTGGGATGTCTGTGAATAAGATCGATGAGGCTAGGTGGGAGGGGCGAGAGTGTCCCGGCGTGGATTGCAGGGGTTAAAATCATTCACACATGCCAAGTGCTTAGCCCTGTGCCTGACAGAGCAATGGTCAAAAACCACTTTGTAATTCTAAGAACATCATCATTTATCAAATGCCTATTATTTTCCAGGCACTGTACCAAAAAGTTCCCATCCATTATTTCAAATCCTTACGACATCCCTACTGTCTATAAAGTGAGGTTCAGCGACCGTCCCAGAGTTTGTACCCATTATGGGGTTCCACAGCTCCTCTTAGGTCTCAGTTTCCCTTAAAGGAGAGAGGATGGAGTCGGTGTGGCACAGTGGGAAAAGGCTCAGGCTTGGGAGTCACAGAGCTCTTTGTACTTTCCTCCCAGCTCGTTGTGGAGACAAACAGGACGACAGCTGCAGTGCTTGGCGTGGCAGTACACACATAGTTGGCACTCAGTTCATGTTATTGGAGCATGATAATATTGGGAGCTTCTAAATTGAGGGGTGTTTTCTTCCCCCAAATGTTTCTCGCTGCGTAATGGCCCTTCGCCCATCGTCTGAGGGAGTGGTGGAGCGCAGCCCAGGAGAAAGAAGTCATTGTGCAGCCCTGAGTGTCAAACTGGACGCTTAAAAAAGTCCAAAGCAAAATTGTTTTTGAAGAGCCAGGCATTGAATTCCAAGTGTATATAAGAGACAAAAGAAATTTTCTAGAATTCTAAAACCTTCCTTTTAAATAAATTTTAAAATGAAACATTTTTAAAAAGATTTTATTTATTTATTTTTAGAGAGAGGGGAAGGGTGGGAGAAAGAGAGGGAGAGAGAAACATCTATTGGCTAGAGAAGCATTGATTGGTTGCCTCTTGCACACCGCCAGCTGGGGACCTGGACCGCAACCCAGGCATGTTCCCTGACCAGGAATCGAACCAGCAACCTTTTGGATTGTGGGACGACGCCCAACCCACTGAGCCACACCTGTCAGGGCAAATATGGAACTTTAGACAAAACTTGGATGACCCAAAGAATGAAAGTTATATTGAAGTCATAGAGTAGGCAGTTTCTTGTGTCAGACAAAGAACTCCTCCTGGGTTGAGAAACCGAAAAAAGAGAGCAAGAGCTTGGGATTTGCGTCTGGGGCCTGCCCAGAGTTAAGACCCAGGGGAAGCAGATATAAGACCCCAGAGCAAAGGGGCTGGTGCCTCGCTTCACCTGGCCCTGGAGAGGACGCCATGTGCAATGGCAGTGAGGTGTATTTAGCAAGAGAGAGCTTCACGTCCACTCTGGCAGCTTGGCCCAGCTTCCCACCTCTCCCAGTACCAGTGATTAAACTACTAGGTCTCAGCCCCAAACCGGGCCCTCTATATCCTGGGTTTGGGGTTTTTTTTTCAATTACAGTTTACATTCAATTTTATTTTGTAGTAGTTTCAGGAGTACAGCATAGTGGTTAGACAATTATATACTTATCAAAGTGTTCCCCCTGATATTTCCAGTACCCACCTGGCACCATACATAGTTATTACATGGTTATCATTGACCGTATCTCCTATTCTGTTCTGTGAAGCTGGGGCTGACACTCTACCAGACCCATTTCGGTTTTGTCAGCTGTTTCCACAGACATTTCTGTCAATAGGGGGCAGCAGAGAGTCCAAGACCGGATGAGGAAGAACGAGCTTGCAGTTCTCTGTTAACTCTTTTTCCCCATTCCCAGACCAGCTTGTGGTGTCCCCTTTAATATACCAGCACCAGCCGCAGGACCCGAAAGGGCCTGGGTCCCAATTTCTAGGTTCTAATAACCCTGACCTCTTCCCTTGTCCTCTCATCCCTAGGGACGGTACCTGCAGTTAGTACCTCTGATATCTTTTGCTTTTCCACTTGTTAAATGCTATCTAGCCAATTCTTCATATTAAATTTTCTCTCTTAAAAACAACCAGTGTGATATTTTGTTTTTCCTAATGGGACTGACTCATACAAGGGCCTGATTTTCCAAGGCCACTGTGGGTCATGGGAAGCATCAGAAGTTTCCAGCGGGGACTCTCTAAACCCTGATAAGACGCTGATTGTATGAGGCTTAGAGTCAGGATGACTTGGAGGGCACAGCCTTGACACCAGAGGCCGTGACTACAGAGTCACACTCTGGAGTGACGCATGCTCAGGCCCAAAGCCAGGCTGGACCAGTTATACCAGCAGAGAAGCGTTGGGGAGGGAAGCTGACACCAAAGACCCAAGCGGGCAAGGCGGCCAGCAGGCGTAGGCCAAAGCTTGGGCTCCTCTGCTACCAGATGTCATCGTGAGGGGGCGGGGGTGGGCGCCACCAAGAGATAGAGCCATCCAAATAGAGAATTCAGATCCTGATTTGACTACTTTTCTAGATAAGAGTACATTTTCTTATTTAATTTTTTTCTTTTAACATAATTTCAGAAAAGTTGTTACAAAGAATGGTGCCAAGAATGCCAAGACACCTTTCATCCAAATTCTCCAAATGTTAACATTTTACTACACTTGCTTTATTCTCCTGCATGTGGTTTTTTTTTTTTTCCTAAAGTCATGTGTATTTTTTCCTGATCTGTTTCAAAGTTGCAGGCAGATGTCTCTTTAACCCTGAATACTTCAGTGTGGATTTCCTAAAAACAAAGACATTCTCCTACATAACCACAGTACAATTATTAAACTTGGGGAATTAACATTGTATGGTGCTATTATCTGAACTATAGACTTACTTCAGGTTTTACCAACTGTCCCCAAATGTCCTTTATAACAAAAGAAAATGCAGGACCATGCACTGCACTCAGTTGATGTAAAGAGAATAAACTTTCACTCAGAAGGAAAGTTGGGGAAAAGGGACCTAAGATCAAGTTGGGTTGAGCTGTAGAAGAAATAAAGTTTTATTTCTGCATTTCTGAGCTATACAGTGTAAATGTTGACTTTGCAAAGTTAGTGGTAAATAATAGTGTTAATGGTAATAATAATTTGTGGCCCTTTCTGTTCTGGGTCTTTATGTCTTCAAAACAGATTTGTGGTCATTTGTTATCAGCCAGTTGCTCCATGAAAAAAAAGTTATTATTGAGACAATGCAGCGCAGTGCGAAAGGTCAAGAGCTCTGGAGTTAGACAGGCCTGGGTTAAAAATTAGCTTTGCCACTTGCTGATGGACCCAGCTTGAACCCTTCCGACCCTCAGCTTCCCTGCCTTTAACGGGGAGGTAAGACCATCACAGTGGAATGAGAAGCCCTGCAGGGCTGGGCTCACATCTTGGCTCTTCAGAAACTTGGGTCTTGGTCTGCTTATCTGTAAAGTGGGGGAAATACCACCAGGGCACCTTGCTGGGCTATTGGAAGGAGGAATGATTCTTGCACAGAAAGGTCTGCCTCATAGCAAGTTCTCAATGAAAGGTAAACTGCTTGCCATCAGCCCTTCTGGGTTCAGGCATACGATTCTTCCTCCTGAGGCCTCAATTTCTTTATCTGTAAAACAGAGCCAGTGATACCCATTGAGAAGAATGAGACTTGCAGATGGAAAGGCTTGGAGCTGTGAAAAGTCTCGTGCACTCTGGCCTTGGCAAGAGTAAGTGACTGGTTGACGGGGACAAAAACAGAAAGTGCTTTGGAATCCAGAGACCTGCCAAGAATGCAGGCAAACCTGTTCTCCCACGGCTGCCCTGGGGCTCTCACCCCAGCCAGGTTTTCTCCTGCTTCCTCTGGGTTCCTCTAATGCTGGGCTTGTCCTGCCTGCCTTCTTCTAGGAAACCACTCACTCATGCTTCCAAGAAGGGAAGAAGGACATCGTTTTGTCCCTGGCATGTTGCTGGGCAAGGGAGGGCAGTTCCAGTGCTGACCCACTGCCGGGAGGAGAGGAAGGGACCTGCGGCCTCTCAGGTTTCCCGCAGGAGAGCCCCGCCCCTGGCTTCAGCCCTGCCAGGCTCCTCCCTGGCTCTCGGGCACATACCAAGTTCATGATCGGATCAGGAGGGCAGAGAGCCTTGGTGGAAAAGGGCTCTGGCCTGGGAGGAAGAGAGCCCACTGTAGCATTCACAGGGTTTTAAAAAGCCAGGGGCAAGACCTCCTGGGACAGGAGGCCCTCAGCAAGTGAGGCGAGAGAGGGGCAGAGGTCCAGCTCCTCCGCCTCCTGCCTGGGTGGTAGAAGCTCTCAACATTATACATCCGCCATCTTACGGTGCCCTCGGAAGTCCTGGGGAGCTTGGGAGCACCATTCCCCTCTGATAAAGGAGAAAACCAAGGCCCAGAGAATGACGCCATCTTTTCTAGCCAGTGTCCACTCAGGATCGAAACCTGGGTCTGCTTGATACCAAAAGCCAAGTTCACTGGGTTTCCTGTGGGATAGAAGGACCTGGATCTGGGCCAAAGGCTGTCCTTACCTTCAAGGGCCAGCAACTTTCTGGGGGCAGCCCGGTGACATCGCAAGTCATCCACATATTCCTTTCCCTGGAATGACACACCCTGGGGATCCCATATTTGATGAGGACTGTCCACCTCACCTAGCCCCGGCCAGGTGTATCTGTAATTATACGACCTATGTGCCTTCTACCCCACCCCACCTGAATGTGGGTTATTCCAGGCACTGAGTCCAGTTCCTCTATTTATCTGCCTGCATGCCAGGCAGATGCCAGGAATGGGGTGGGAGTTTGGTAGATGTTTATTGGATGAACATACCGATGGGGTGGAGTTAAAATCTGTTGTTTATCAGAGGAAGCACCTGAGACCCAGTGCGGGAGGAAAAGGACTCGCCCAAGGTCACTTAGGCCTGTTTAATTTCCACCCAGGGTGCTTTCCCTTCTATTGCTCAATCTTGGCTTGGGCCCAGAGTTTTGCAAAGAAGGGTTGCATCCGAGGATCCCCGCAGGGAGCCAAAGGCACTGTCTGGTCTTTCAAGACCCTTCCCTCAGTAAGATTAGGGACAAGGGCCCAAAGGAAGCCAGGAAGTCAGACCTCAAGACATTCACCTTAGAAGGTAGATTCAGTGGCCTCTGAGGCTCGGATTTGCTAACCTGGAAAATGAGAACGGCATGGTGAGCAGTGTTTGTTCTATGGTGTCATAGCTGCGGAGGCTGGGCCTCGATTTTGTGGGTCCTGATGAGTCTCTGGCTTGAAATGCAAGGACCGGGAAGTAACACTGAGCCTATAAAAGCATGAAGCCCGAAGTTTCTACTGTTGCCCATTATTTCTTCACTTATTCATCTGTCCGTTCACTCACTCGTCCATCAACGTAGTGTTTCCTAAACTTCACTCATTCCCAAACTACTTGCATCATTTGCTTATCCAATAAACCTGGAAGCTTACTTCATGTTTTTCTTTATTTGGTTATTTTACTTAAACACATTGAGCCTCAGCCCAAGCAATAGTTTAGTTAATTTTATCGATGACAGCAACAACATAATTGACCGTGTATCACCTAAAACCCTCTCTCGTACCACCATTGGGTGTCTTTGCGTTCAGCTTCTCCTCTGTGCGTCTCAGTTTTTCCAGCTGAGCAGTGGATAGCATTTGAATGCAATGATCTTCCAGCCCTGATATTCTCGGCATCTGTGACTCAAAGAGTCATACACAACCAGGGGAGGAGAACCCAGAGATCAGATGGAATCAGTGGGACAGGTAGCTGGGGAAACAACATGCTTGTCTGTCATGTTTCTGAAGCTGAGCAGTGACTCAGGAGGCAAGACAGGAAATGCCTTGGGATTGGCCAGTAAACCTCCCCTCAGGGGTGAAGATAAACAAGGTGGCGAATCCCCAGGAGCCCCAAACAGCCCCCAAACAGCCCCCAAACCATAAGCTATACACTCTTCACTAGACTCTCCCAGAATCTCCTGAAGTTTCCAGAGGCGCTGGCATCCTGGATAGAGGAATTTTACCCCTGAAGAAGTCTGGCACTGAGAAATGGCTGGGCAGAAAGACGACCCAACTGGCCTTCTCCTAGTCCCCAGAGCAGGCAAGAGGGATGTGGGCTCTTTCTTGGGCACCTGCTCGGGCCACGCGTCCCTATTTGACTCCAATCCAGAGAGACCCTGGGCTCATATTCGTTCTGGGCAGTCCAGCCACCTCTTGTTCAGCTAATTAGCCAGAGGTGGGCGCCAGCCTTGGAGGGAAACCCTCCTGAATGTCTGAATTAGGACAAGGAAAGCCCAGTCCTGATTAGGCACAGGTACAGGCCGGGCAAGGTAACATAGACTCGCTGCGGAGACCTGCCTGGGCCAGCCATCTGAGAGAGAGGGAGGAAACCAGTGCCCCAAGAGAAGCACAGGGGAAGCTGGGCTCTCGCTCCCAGAGAGCTTTCCATCTGACGTCTTCCCAGTCCCGGCAGTGAGGCCCTTCTGTGCCCTGTCTGCCCTTGAGATCTGCGAGATAGCCCTAAAGTACACTTTTTGCCGAAACTAGCTGGAGGGGGCTTCAGTTTCAGGGAACCAAATCTATTACTGATACAGTAAAGCCGGCCGTTTGGTCTTCCCAATTAAGCTTGGCAAGCTAGGTTAACGATGATGATAGAGGTGACCGTCCCCCCACTCCCCGCATTTGATCGATGCTTTATAACTTTAAAAGTCCGTAACACAGGGGTCATCATTCCAGCCTTAGGGGACTTGCCCCGGGCCTACTCATGCTCAAGACTCCTCTCTCTGGAGCATAAGGGGAATAGCCCAGCTTTGGAGCCAGGCAGACCTGGCTTCCCTCCCCGCCTTTCAGTCCCCTTACTGCCTGTATGACCTTGAACAAGTTATTCAACCTCTCTGAGCCTCATTTCCTTATTTTTACAGATTAGAAAGCAGGACAGTGTGGATCTGGAGTCAACTCCTCCTGGCTCTGCCACCTACTGGCTGATGACCTTGGGAAAGTGACCTAATTTCTAAAAGCCTCCGTGTCTTCAACAATAAAGTGGGGCTAATAAAGCCTGTTTTAACTGATTGTTGCAAGGTTTGAAGAAAGTATGCAAAATGTTTAAGGCATAGCCTGATCAAACTGTGCCTGAAGCCTTAGAATCCCTAGACAATTGAGTTCCACAAGCCAAGAAATTCCCATAAAAAAATACGGCATTGAAAAAAATGTTTCCCACAATATCTGGCACATAGTAAAAGTGCTCAGTATATGGTAGCCATAATAGCAATTTGTTATGTAAAGTACCCAGCATGATCCTAGATGCATAATTATTAGTACAAAATTATGTATTAAAAAGTACACACTGGTCAGTGCAGATGGTCTGACTCAACCTGGCTTAGCAGGATCACTTATAAGATAGACAAAGGAGTCCTAGTTGATGAGAAGCTTTAAGTGTAACCACCACAAAGCTAATGTGACCTCGGACCATATTAAGAAAAGTACTGTGCCAAAAGATGGGAGGTGTTAGTTACGTCTCTCTCAGCCCTGATTGACAGCACCTAGAGATGGAGAAAGGGTAGGGCCTGGGAAGTGGGCACGAGCCTTTCACTTCCCAAGGGAAATAAAAGTAATTTCTTGGCAAGTGTGCTTCTTCGAAAAAAACACGTATCTAGACAAAGATTTCTCTCTTCTTTTTTTTAATCAGTTATGCCTTTGCTTTGGAGTAGAGTAGGCTACAGTGATCCAGACTATGGGACTGGTGTAAAAACAGAGAAATGCATCAGTGGAGCAGAACCAAGAGTCTGGAAATACACATGTAAGTACAACTGATTTTTGACAAAGGTACAAAGGCATCTCTGCAGAGAAAAGATTCTTTTTAACAAATGGTGCTGGGACAATTACTCATCCATATGTTAAAAAATACCAATGCACAAAATCTTTAATCTACTCAGTGCGTCACATAAAAACATAACTCAGAATGGATTTATGGACCCAAAAGTAAAACCTAAATCTATAAAACTTATAGAAGAAACATAGAAAAATTTTGTGATTCTGGCTTGGGCAGAGTTTTCTTTAGATATGACACCAAAAACACGATCAACAGAAGAAACAAATCAATAAACTGGACTTTATAAAAGAAAAATAGCAGTGGTCTTCGTGGCTCAGCTGGTTGGGTATCGTCCTGCAAACTGAAAGGTCGTCAGGGTTGCTGGTTCGGTCCCCAGTCAGATGCATTTAAGAAGCAACCGATCAATGTTTCTCCCCCACATTGATGTTTCTCTCCCTCTCTTTCCCCTTCCCTTCCTCTCTCTCTAGGAAAGAAAAAGAGAGAGAGAGAGAAAGAAAGAAGGAAGGAAGGAAGGAAGGAAGGAAGGAAGGAAGGAAGGAAGGAAGGAGGGAAAATTTAAATGTCTACTCTTTGAAAGATACTGTTAAAAGAAAGAAAAGACAATCTATGGCCTGGGAGAAAATATTTGCAAATGATATATTTGATAAAGGACTTGTATTCAATATATATAAAGAACTCAAAACTCAGTAATTAAAAAAGAAGTAATCCAATTAAAAACTGAAAAAAATATTTGAGCACACACTTCACTGAAAGAGGTATATGAATTTCAAATAAGCACATACGAAGATGTTCGACATCATTAGTCATTAGGGAAATGGAAATTAAAGCCACAATGAGGTGCCACTACATGTCTATTAGAGTAACTAAAGTTAAAAAGGCTAACCATGCCAAAACTGAAACTCTCAGACATTGCTGATGGGGATATAAGATGATACAACCACTCTGGAAAACAGTTTGGCAGCTTCTTTAAAAATTTAAAACATACACCTACTATATGATCTGGTCAATCCAATCATAGGGATTCGCTCAAGAGAAATGAAAGCATGTATCCGTGCAATGACCTGTACGCGAATGTTCATAGCAGCTTTGTTTGTAACAGCCAGAGGCTGGAAATCCAACTGTTCATCAAGAGATGAGTGGATAAACAAACTGGTATATCCACACAGAGCATGCTACTCAGCAGTAAGAAAGAAGGAGCTGTTGATAGATGCAACCAGACGGAGAAACCTCAATTATGCTGAGGGGAAAAAAAGCAAAGATAAAGAGTACTTGCTGAATAATTATATTTACATAAATGTCTCAAAAATGGAGAGCAGGTTGGTTGTTGCCTGTGGGCAGGGAAAAATGGTTGGAGGGCGCAAGGGCACCTTTTGGGGGTGATGAACACGTTCATTATCTGCATCATGGTAATGGCTTCACAGGTACATATCACAACATAAAATTCTATATTTTAAATATGTGCCATTTATTATACGTGGATATAGTACCCAAGTAAAGCTGTTTACAAAAACAACACAACAACCAAGGGCCTTCCCCATGAGTCACCTATGCAGGGCTTGCCCCAGGTTCCATACAACATCCTCACACACCCCTCTAACTGAGCACCGTTGCTCCCATTGGGTCAAAAGGCCCACCCACCTGAGCTGCCTGAGCTGTAGCCTATACCACCTGAAATCTTCTTTCTCTGAGCCCCACTCCAAGTAGAAACCTTGTGGATAACTTGGTAAATGGGTAGGAAAAACACACCCAAATATGGAACACTATGCCTCCAAAGGCCCACCAAATCCACGCTTCTTTTTTAGTGCTGGGGGTTACGATGCAGCAACTTGCCTTTCACTCTGGAGGAGGAAATGTGACATGCCCTAGAGCTCCAGACGTTCAGAAACATCGCTGAGGTGACGGTCCATGAAAGTACGTGGCATTGATCTCCTACCTCCAACAAGCATGTATCTTACCAGGGGACGTAGGGTGCCTGCTACTTCTGGCTCACCGAGTCTTCTCAGCATGATGTCATCAATGTGGTAGACCAGCATGGTCCACCTGAGGACAACGGTATATCTGCTTGAACCACCAAGCTGAAGATGATGGGGGAGGGGCCCAAGGTAAAGGATGAGCTGAGATGGGGCTTGGGAGAGGAAAATGGATAGAGTTGAAGGAGGAGGAAGAAAGGCTCAAGGGCCAGTTTTTGAGCCTCCTCACTGGTTCTGATCAAGGAACCCCCAGGCTCCCCATCTTCACCCTGGGGTGATGGAAGGGGTGGTGTGCCCTTTGATGAGCTCTTGGACATTCTCACCCCTCACAGCTTCCCAGTGAAGAGCAGGCATCTCTGCCCCCTCTTGCCAGTGATTAATCTGAGGCTCAGTGGGAAGGAGACCTGGCTGGGTCCCATAGTCAGCGAGAGTAGGGGTTTCCGGAATTAAAAACCTGAGCACTTCCAGCCATTCCCCACTTATGCAGTCCTGCCATACTCCTTCCAGACTCTGGAACTCAGGGTCCAGGCTTCAGGAAGGCTGCAGTGCCCACAGGTGAGCTGTAGTGTGGGCTGTCACAGGAACGCCAGGGCTGGGCGCCTTGGAAACACGACAGAAGCTCCCCGACCTATGAGGGAATTTCCCCCGTGTTATATGTCCTCTATCTTAGATTTGCCAGGTTCCTGAACTTTTGAGAAGCTTTTGAAATTAATCCAGTGAACTGAATTTGGGTTCCCCGTCCAGCAGGAACCAGGGTTCCAAGAGGTCAGTGCAGAAGCTGCAGGGTTTCTTCTGACCACCACTCTGGTGTCACAAAGCAGGGAATGGCACTAAGGCACAGCTCCCTTCTCTGAACTGACGTTCACCGAGCACCCACCCACCAAGCACCAGGCACTCCACTTGGAGCTCCCCAAGCCTTATCTCCTTCACTCTCCCCACCAGTCCTGTGATATCCAGAAAGCAGTGAAATCCACAGGACCCAGCCAGAACCTCAGAAGCCACGTCATCAAGGAGGGCACCCCTTTTCCTTCTCCCCCTGACCTGGGGCTCCCTTTTCTGGATGTAGGGTCTTAGGACGGGAAGTACCAGAGTTCCCTGACAATGATAAATAATGGAATTATAGCCAAGGGGAAGGTCATCCTCAAGGAAATAGCCCCCATTCTTCCTTGTAAGGCGGGTCCTACAGACCCAGGCGGCTTCTTCTCTGCTCCGAGCCACTTGCATCCTCCCTGCCCCAATGGGCCCCCCGAAAGCCTCTCAGTGGGGATTTCGCCCTGTTACATTAAATATTAGTAAGGATGGAAAATATTTTTATACTCTGCATGTACGTTACAAAGATGAGAGGAACCGAGGTGACTCCTGCCCCGCTCCCCCAGCCCAGCCACCTTCATGCCACTGCTGCGGCCTCTCTGCTCTCGTTCTTCCCTTCTTCAGGATAAGAAAACCACTAGCCTGAGTTGTGTGCCTATCACTCCCTTACCGAAAACATTATTGTCCCCATGAGTTTATATCCCTAAAAATATACCATCTCCTTTTACGTATTTGCCAAGTGTCTAAGGGGATCACACTAAAGTTGTTCCGCTATGACTTGCTCTGTTTGCTCAGTGGTGTCATCCCCGGGGTCCTGGATGTCAGGGGCTGTACGTAAGTCACCCGTTCTCACTGCCGTGAGAACGCATCCCACTCCACTGTAGGATATACCATCATCACATACACACTCTGCTGGTGATGAACATTTGGGATGTTTCAGGTTTTTTTGTTATTACAAACAGGGTGCTATGAACAATTTTGTGCACACCTCCCAGTGTGAGAGTTTCACTAAAGTAAATATCAAGGAGGGGAATTACCGAGTGATGAGGCAGGTGGCCTTCAGCTTTGCTAATAATACCAAATGATTTCAAACTATTTTCCAAAGTGGATACACTAAGAGGAACTTGAATCGAACCCTGCCGTCAAGGAGCACCTAGAGTGGTGGGGAAGACAGGCAGCCATCTGGTCATCGCGATCCAGAATGCCAAGCGATGGCCCTGTTTTGGGTGCAGGATAAAGAGGAAACAGCCCCGATGCACTTTCTAGGCCTGGACTCGGAGTTAATGAGCCAAGAACTACATGCCAGGAGTTTGACATAGTCTGTCTCCTTTCATTCTACAGCAAACCACATTTCAATTAGATACCTTTAATCTTATTTTACAGGTAAGAAAAACTGAAACACAGAGAGGTTTAGTAACTAGCTGAGGGTCATACAGTTTGTTAAACCTCGGAGTCTGGGTTCCAACTTAGTCTGTCTGATTCCAATTTCCACCGTGCTCTTCTGTCTTCCGTTATAAACTGTCGCACATTAGAATTATATTTCTGAACCTTGACTAAGGGAGAAATTTTATAATTTTTACTCTTTCCTTCCTAAGTGTTATTATATTAAAACAAACAAACAAACAAACAAACAAAACCCTTCATTTGACATGTTACCAGCTTCTACATAGCCAGCTACATAAGCACTCCATCCATTCCCCGGGAAGCGTGCTCCGGCCCTCTGTGCCCTGGGCGGACCCCAGCACGGCACCAGCCCAGTTTGTAATTGCCTGTTGAACTGTCTGATTCCCCCACGTAAGGCAAGATCTATGTCAGGGGCAGAGTTGGTGCCAGTAAGTGTTTAAGAAAGGAGGAAGAGAGAAGGAAAAATCAGAGGGAAAGAATTTTTAAAACCCGTAATAACAATAAATACCATTTGTTGAATGTTTGCTCTGTGCTGGGTACTGGTTCTGCATTCTAAGGCACCCACGGTCTCCCTTATGCCCCTCAATCCCATGAGATGAATATTTTCATCTTCAGTTTATATTAGAGGAGACTAAGGTTGGAAGAGGGTGTCTCCTGCCCAGGGTTGCATAGCAAATAAATGACTCCACAGCCTGTGTTCTTAGATACCACTTGACAACCAGGGGGCCACTTCCTCACGCTCTCAGGGGAGCAGAGGGATTAATCGACACAGTTTTTGGGGGGGGAAATTGTGCTACTCCTGTTCCACTCAGGTTCTTTGGGGTAAAATGCTCAGCCTTTCAGGGTTGTCCACTCCTTCCTTCCCTTCCCTTGGGTAACATCTAAGGTGTGGAGGAGGGAGGGATAGCCTTGGATAACCCCGGGGTGGGGGAGGGTATCTGTGGTCCCAGTGTTGCCTCCGGTTTTGACTCTTCTCTTGGGCGTCCACTCTCTGCAGCTGCTCTGATGTGTACATTTCATTTGTCCTCTGGGCAGGTCCCCCCGGCCTCCAAGGCCCATGACTGCCCCTGGCCCCAGCTTTCAAACACTGTCCTCCAACCCCAGCTCCCACTGGTCTACAGTCTTCCTAAGCATTTCTATACCCCCAACTCCTGGGCTACCCTCTCCGGCCCCTACGACAGGGCTATTCCAAGTGTGGTCAGCATCGCCTGGGGACTTGTCCGAAATGCAAATCTCAGCCCTGACCCAGAGCTACTGAATCCGCGACCCTGAGGCTGGGGCCAGCTAGCCCTCCACAATGGAACAATCCCTCCAGGGCATTCTTCCAATACACACTCAAGTTTGAGGGCCACTGTCCTACCTTAGAGCTTCCCTCCCGCCTGGGCTCAGAGAGAGAAGTTTGTGCTCGCACTTGGCCAGGTCTTAATGTGAAAAAGGAAGTCTGAGGGTTCAGAAAAACTCCTTATCCTTCCTGAGCGTGTAGGTCTTTAAATTGAAATTCTGGATTCTAAAACTGTTATGACTGCGCAACTCTTTCAAAATATCCATTCAGAAAGTCAAAGCCGGGGATTAGCTTCTCGTGGGCTGCTGACTCTGCTTCCCCCAGAAGCAACAGATGCCTCAGTGTCAAGGGTGAGGAAGGACAGCAAAGTTGCTAGGAATTAAAAATTTAAGAGATCGCTTTTCAAAAACCTTTTTTCACTACATATACAATGTGTTTTGAATTCCAGGCTGATGTAGCCTTCATGTCAACCCCGAGAGGTCCCACAATATCAAGTTCATCCCGTGGAGCAGCAGTCAGCCCACAGACTCTGGACCCAGTCCCCTGGGCCCATCTGTAGTGTCATTTTCATCCACCCCTCCTCTGATGTCACTGTCCATATCCCGGTCTCATCATCCCGGCCCAACCACTTACCAGTGTGCAACCCTGAAGTTACTTAAACTCTTTGCCTCAGTTTCTTCATTCAGTTTTGCAAACACTTTACTGGGCACCTGCAATATTCCGGGCACTGGGCTTACGGTAGTGAAACAAGCAAAATCCCTGTCTTCTTGGAGTTGACATTATGGTTTGGTAGGGATGGAAAGCACCTGGATGGAGGAGAAAAGGGGGTTGTTATTTTAAATAGGGTGGCTAAGGAAAGTCCCACTAATAAGGTGACACGAGCGGAAAACTGAAGGAACAAACTACATGGATATCTGGGGAGATGGCATCCCAGGTGGAGGGAATGATAAGTGCAAGAATTCTGAGCCTAATGGCTACTTGGAGTCTTGAAGGACTGACAAAGTAGTCAGTGTGGCTGCAGTAGAGCGATGGAAGAGAAACATGGGAGTCTGACAAGGAGCCAGGGAGAGAAGAGCTAGGCAGGTCATGTAGGGATCTACCTGCTACTGTCAGGACCTTGACTTTGACTCTAGGGAGATGGGAGCAGATTTGAGCGGAGGAGGGACCCATCTGACTTTCTATTTTAAGGTCACACTGGCTGCTGTGTGTGAAAAATAAACGAAGGGGCTGGAAGAAGGGTAGACAGAAGCAGGGACAGCGATCAGAAATGGGGCCACTGCAGTAATCCAGGCAGGAAACAGCAGGGTCTGGCCCAGCGGGCCACAGTGAGGAGGTAAGAAGGGGTCAGACTGAGAAGACAGCTGAAGTCAGAATCAATAAGATTCACTGACAGCGCGGATGTGGGGGGTGAGAATGGGTGCCGGGGGCGTGGGTAGGTGGTGAGAGGAAAGGGTACACGGGGATGACAGCTAAGTTTTTAGACCGAGCAAGCGCAAAGCTGAAATTGTTGTTTACTGAGATGGGGAAGACTAAGAGAAGAGCACATTTGGGAAAATCATTTTTAGACACGTGAAGGTTAAGACTTCTATTAGACACCCCATGGAGAAGCTGGTGGTCTGTTGGACATAAAGGTCTAACAGAGGGGAGGTACAGGCTGGAGACAGAATGTGGGAGACTTTAGGGGATAGAGGGTATTTCTAAAAGATCATGAGAGCATCAACTTTGTATGGACGTTGTGAAGATTAAGTGAGTTAAAACATGTAAGTATTTAGACTAGCGCCTGGCCCACAGTAGGCACGCAGTAAAGGTTA